>KL264025.1:515-32876 GCA_000699545.1 Podiceps cristatus
GCCAAGAAGGCCAACAGCATCCTGGCTTGTATCAGGAATAGTGTGGCCAGCAGGAGTAGGGAAGTGATTGTCCCCCTGTACTTGGCAGTGGTGAGGCCGCACCTTAAGTGCTGGGTTCAGTTTTGGGCTCCTCACCCCAAGAAAGACATCAAGGTGCTGGAGCGTGTCCAGAGAAGGGCAATGAAGCTGGTGAAGGGTCTGGAGCACAAGTCCCATGAGGAGCAGCTGGGGGAACTGAGGTTGTTTAGCCTGGAGAAAGGGAGGCTGAGGGGAGCCCTTATCGCTCTCTACAACTACCTGAATCGAGGCTGTAGTGTAGTGACTGTCAATCTCATCTTCCAAGTAACAGGTGACAGGACGAGAGGAAATGGTCTCAATTGTGACAGAGGAGGTTTAGATTAGGTATTAGGAAAAATTTCTTTACTGAAGGAATGGTCAAGCATTGGAACAGGCTGCCCAGGGAAGTTGTGGAGTCACCATCCCTGGAGGTGTTTAAAAACCTGTAGTCATGGCACTTCGGGTCATGGTGCCAGTAGGCATGGTGGTGTTGGGTTGGTGGTTGGACTTGATGATCTTAGAGGTCTTTTCCATCTTTAATGATTCTATGATTCTAATAAACTCAGGGAACGGGCCAAAAGAAGGCTCATTTAGTTCTGCATCGGAGATGGAGTAACCTCATGCATCAGTACAGGCTGTGAGCCAGCTGGCAGGGTGGCAGCCCTATTGAAAAGGATCTGGGATTTACAATGGATGCCAGGTTGAATATGAGCCAATAGTGCACTCTTACTGTGAAACAGGCAACTGTACCTTGTGCTCTTTTAGGGGGAGGGTAGCTGCATCTGTACTGCTGTGTTCCCCAGTACAAGAGAAACATCAACAAACTGGAGCAGAGGGCCCCTAGGATGGTTAATGGATTGGAGCGTATGATGCACAGGGAAAGGCTGAGGGAATAGGGTTTGTTTAGCCTGAAGAAGAGAAGGTTAATGGAGGATCTAGTTACATTCTTCAACTACCTAAAAGGCCAGACTCTTCTAAGTGTGTAGTGGGAGAAGGCAGTGGTCAGAAGTTGCAACAAGGGAAATTTGGTTTGGGCATAATACTCAGAGAGAGTGATTAAACACTGGATCCAGTTAGCTCAAAGGTGCCTCTCTCCATCAGCTTATAGGTATTTTCCAACATAAAAGATTATTCCTTTCCTAAGGTTAGAAGGTTGATTCTGGATTTTATCTATTTGTTAGAGAATCAGTACCTCAAATGCATGCTTAAATTGAGCAGAGCATGTTTGGCCTTAGGAGGGTATAGCAATAATTTGATTTGAAGAATTTGCTTTTGCTGCCTTTACTTTTTGGTTTGGTTTTTTTTTTTTTTCTGTGCACCACATTTTCTGTAATTTTGTGATGGTAGTTCCTTACTTTTTGCTAGGAATGCTTCTGTGAGAAACAGCATGAGTAGACAAAATTAGCATTTTTTCTATTTGCTTCTGAGAGTGATTCATAAATAATCTTACAAGGCTTTGTATTTTTAATGATGTCGCCCAGAATTTTTTAAGCATTTATGGCTTTTTTTTTTCAAATATGTAGTTCTGTTGAGAAAGCCATTTATTGTTATGCACAAAGAGCAAGGCATGTACATTCAATAAAAATTCTTATTTTAGATTAAAGACAACAATAAAATATAACAAACAGCTGCTGTCCCCGTAGATAGGCAGTCTTACTGGGATATTAAAGCTCAAGTACCAAGAAAACAAACATAATTCATATCCAAGTTCTACTTGTCAAAGTGCTTTGAATGCACATTATATTGTTTATTTGCCATGTGTTTTATTTTTTATTTTACTTTTCGTGGAACTTTTTTCTGATTAGTGTGTTATGTCCCATGAATGGCTTGAGCAAATTATATGAAGTTACTGTTTTTCTGTCTCCAGAATCTGTCTCTTCAGGTTGTATCATTGTAAAGTTCCATGTGTTAATTCCTTCTTTTCAGTCTGTGGTTTGTAAGAAATTGTCACAGCCATTTTCATTGCTAGTTTTCTACTGTCTGGCTGTCTTTGACTCTTTGCAGAATTTAGCTCTTTGTATTAATATGGAGAAAAAAATCTCCAAATTGAAGTAGGGATACCCTGTTAGAAAAACATTCTTCCAGTTTTGAACTACTACAATAGAAAAGCATCAGTTAAAAGCATGAATTAGGCATTGTAACTATTTGTTTCTTGTTAACAAACTATCACATACAAAACTTGATTGAATCTTAGCAGGAGAAGTTAGTCATTACCAAGGAGAGAGACAATTATCATCATGATGGACGAGTTCTTTTTTCTTGCAATTATGCCCATCACTCATAGTGCACAAAGAAGGAAGAAAAAAAAAAAAAAAAGGAAAAAAACAAAACAAAACAAAACAAAACACAACAAAGAAAAGGATAGCTGTGTAAAGATTAATTGTTAGTAATTATGTCAGCATTAAACTGATCAGCTAGAATGCTTTTAGTATGCTGATGGTCCTTATGTGATTTCTTTTAACTAAAAAGTATGATTCTGGTCAAAAGGTGAATCAGTCTCTCCAGATAATCCTGGATAACAATTAAATTATTTTGGTTGAAAATAATTAAGTGGAAAATTAGATAGCCTTGATAGGAGGAAACTGTTTCCAAATTTGGGTCCAGCTATTTTTTTTTTACTGGTTTCTGAAAGATCAGGTAGTTGATGATGGTAGAGACCTTTTCCTCCAGAATCACTGTTTGAGAATGTATACACACAGGAGGAAAAGATGCATCATACATCCTGTTGTTGTCATTTCTTGATTTGAGCTCTGCTAAGTACTGTTAGAACAGTCATACTGGGTCAGATGAAAGGTTTATCTCGTTCACTATCTCTTCTCCAACAATGGCCAATAAATGTTAAAAGGAGAAAGAAAATAAGAAAGAGAATAATTTCAAGCAAATGTAGATTTGTTTTATAAAATAGCACATTAATCATTTAACCTAAGGCACAATATAGCAGCTTTCTTGTTAAGATAAAGAATACTCCACAGGCAGTGACATACTTCTCACCTACAACACTCTTCTATACAAAGTTCATAGAATCATAGAATCATTTAGGTTGGAAGAGACCTTTAAAATCATTGAGTCCAACCCCAAACCTAACATTGCCAAGTCCACCACTAAACCGTGTCCCCAAGTGCCCCATCTAACCGTCTTTTAAATACCTCCAGGAGTGGTGACTCCACCCATCACCAGTGCCAAGTACAGGGGGACGATCACTTCTCTACTCCTGCTGGCCACACTATTCCTGATACAAGCCAGGATGCCATTGGCCTTCTTGGCCACCTGGGCACACTGCTGGCTCATGTTCAGCCGGCTGTCGACCAACACCCCCAGGTCCTTTTCCACTCTGCCCTACAATAATGGATGACACCATTTCTTAGAATATTTTAAGAGACTGAATGAATTTAAGAGAGACTGTAAATAACTAGGAGACAAGTCCTTTGAGAGCCTGTTTTTATTACCACCTCTTTTTCTATTCGTCTTTCAGACAACATGAGATTCTGGTGGACATACTGTGTTAATTTGATGTGGAGTTTTGTAGAAATGCATTCTGGTTTAGGAATGTAAATAGGCTTTTTGTAACAGTAAAAATATCCAATAAGAAATGACTTATTATATGATAGTGTAACTTTAGTTGTAATCAAAGAGATTAAAACAATTGAACTCTGAACAGGTTGGCTGGTCTGTCACTTACTACCAGTACAGAGAGACCATGTTAATGTATAAATGCTACGTTTTATTCACGGCATCATTGTTTGTCAATTAGATCTTAAATTGTTAAACCAGTATTTGTTTATGTGCATCTTGCATAAACCAAGCTGTTGTGATACAGAAATATTTTTATTTATAATTTAAATTTTAAAATTTCAGTCAAGATGAGTATCATCTTTATTTCATGATTGTTCCCATGAGAAGAAAATGTATTTCTAGATAATAGGTAGAGTTTACTGGTTTTTCCTTTCTCTTAAATTGGTGGGAAAAAGTTTTTGACACAGAAATATGAGAAATAATGAATTGAAGTAGAGATAGTGGATGTGATCCACATTCCTTCCACCATGTTCCAGTTCTGTTTTAATAATAACCATAATTAAACTATGTGCCAATGGCAAGAGTATGAGATACTCTGTGAAGGCATCTTTGAAAGCTGTGAGTTTGTTACAAGTACACAATTAACGGAAACATTTTACTTATTTCTTTAGGAGGTAGTCAAGTGATCAAGCATGGCTTAATGAAGCAGGAAGCTGCCACATTGTACAATGATCCCATTCAAGAAAAAGGAATTATGTTACCCGCATCTATAGATACACAAAGCTGAACATGACAGCCTTGTACAGCTGAATATGAATTGACGGCAGTTTATAGGGCAAGTGATACAAGGCTGAATTAGATAATGTTACACTTAATATTCAGTCTGTATTAAAAATTATATCAAAGTATCATGAGACAAGGATGATTGCTGAAGAACAGCTTTCAGTGTTGACAGGCATATTCTGTATAGTTATGTAAATACCAAAGATGTGCTTATCATTTCAAACCAAAAATAAACATACAGAAGCAACATCTGTAAAACTAGAAGTGCTGGTTAATTCATTTGTTCATTAATCATTCAGGCCTTCTAAGATTTTCAATTTTCTTCAGCACAGCTAGAGCTAGTTAGGTCTTCATGTTGTACCTCAATTAGTAGAAGCCCAGTTTTCTCTATTATATCAACGCAGATAAGGAGTTGCACTGGCTGCAGGCATGAGCAGGTGTGATAGATGGAACACTTCGTCACTAGTTAAAGGACAACTTTCACACCAGATAAGAACTGGCCTCACTTCTGGCAGAAGTCCGCCTGCCACAGTCACATGGCAGGCTTACCCCAGAAAAGTGTCACGTCCCTCCAGACCATGAAGTCCTCCATTCCTTTGCTCATGTCAGCTGCCACTTTGCCACCGTCAGTCACACCCCGCCGATCTCCGGTCTCCCAGCGCCATGCCTGCTTGCCAGAGTGGTCCATGCACACAGAAGGCACACTGACTGAGATCCCATCGTGTGACCATCCACCGCATGTTAATGCAAAGATCATCAACGTGTCTGAGGGTAAAAAAGACTGCAGAATTCTACAGCAAATGGCAGTCTCACATATCCCAAAAACAGGAATGCAAGAATAAGGTGCCCGAAATGCGAAGTGCCTCGGAGGTCTGGGAAATGGTTACAGTGGCACAAGGCCCTAGCTATTAAAGGGGTTGTGGTTTTGTTTAAGAGGTGCAAAGGATATGTGGAAAAGACTCACAAACGGAACAGCTAGAAATGTGGTACGCGTTAGGAACAAATCTTGAAAATAAATCAGCATCAATGATTTTGTTCATGACCAAAAATCCAGAAACAGGAGAGGGCTGTATTTTTGATGATATGGAGTATATGCAGAATGTCCTGGACTTGCTGGCCTTGAGGTACTTCTGGGTAAATGAGAAGGCATGGCTTCAGCTGCCAGCCCATCATAGGCCATTCTCAGATAGTATGGGCTACGGTGCAGTCAAAATACTAGCCATCATGTGCTAAGGACATCCCAGTCCTAGCTGTCCTTGCTGTAACTCTGGTGTGAACCTGCTGTGTGACGAGGAAAGGGGCAGGACTTTTGGGGGAACATAGGTGATGTGAGAGTGAGTGAGCCACCATGGCACCTGCCATGTCTCTCTTGTTATTGCAAATGTCCTCTAAGTATGTGTTGTCTCTAAAGAGACTAACAGAGAGGGTTTTGGCTGCTGCTTCTTCAGAGGAGGTCATGGTAAAGAAAGTAGGCAGCAGAAGAAAATACCATTCTGTCTGTAGTTCTATCATATCCCTATTCTATTTCTTATATTCTTTCCTCTACATTTGAAAACAGGCTTGCCATGTTTGCTTTCCTCTGCCTTTTTTTTTTTTTTTTCTTTCTGGCAGCGCAGCGGGGAGGGCAGGGACAAACAGCCACAACCCCTTTACAAACTGTTGCTCTCCAAGGAAGGCTGGAGGTTTTCGGTAGATAAGACCTGTGGGAAAGGGAAAGGAAGATTGCAGCCTCCTCTTGCATGCCCTTTCAATCTCACTGCCTGCCATGCTCCTTTTGGCATTTTTCTCACCTGTAAAGCCCTTTCCTGAAACCTTATTGCTTCCTTTGATTGGTTTCTCCAACTTGTATCTTCTTTCCTGCCTTCCTCTCAATCTATGTGGCTCCTATTTTGACACTATTTTGCTCTTTTTGAGAGCAGTGAAATTCTGTTCTGTCTAAATGTCACAAGTTTGATGGAGCTCCAATGCAGAATAACTTTACTGAGGTTGGTTTGGTTATACTGATAGAAATGTCATTACATTGAAAATAATGTTAGACCCATGCTCTCTCAATTTACTAAACTGTCCTTTCCATAAATGATCTGTTGATGTTAAAGACTGCTGTTCGGAATTTAATAGCTTTTTTTAACAGATTCTAAGCCTGCAAACTTTTCTAAATAAATCAGTCTCTGGAAATGAAATTATTATGCTTCTAGACCAGCCACAGAGGAATCTTTCTCTGTTGACTATAAGGGGAGCTTAAGATCCTGGCTTAAACCAGATTTCTAAAGTGGATACACCAGTTACATCAGATGGGATGAGTCAAGTTGATAATCCCTTTCAGAGACTGGCCAAGCTCTGTTCTAGAAGGAGCTATGCTTTTTTTACCCTATTGAAAGTCTGCCTCAAATTCTTCATACTTTTACAGTTAGTGTCTTTTTAGTTTACTGCCTGATTTTATTTGTGTTCTGTTTCTACCTGTTGTTTTTGCTCCAGCATTGTTCTTCAGCCTAAACAGCTACTGGCCTTTTTCAGTGCTTACTCTCTTTTGTATTTATAGACATGCATTATCTTTATAGGAACATGTAAGTGCCTGTTCCGTCTTCTGCCTCAACCTTTGCCAACATTAAACCAGACAAGTTCTGTCAGTCAGTTTTTAATAGATAAGCTTTAGAGCCTTTACCACATCTTGGTGGCCTTTCTTTTCACCTGTCCTAATTTGAAAGAATCTTTTTTGAACATGGGTGACCTGTGTTCTGTACATATGAGATCTTACTACTACCTTAAAATATTCTCCTTAATCCAATGCAGTGCTTCTCGGATCATAGTTGTCTTTTCTTGGCAGTATTCCACCAGAGGCTGAGTATGCTTGTACAGACTTGCCTGACTGGCTTGAATATTGCTAGTAGTATACCCACAGGCACACTGTGCTCATTAAAACTTGAAAAAATTAACTCAAAAACCTGGGGAAATATTTAAGAACTATCTCACACTTCACTGCCTGATGCCAGAGATACTGTCGTGGTTTAACCCCAGCCAGCAACTAAGCCCCACACAGCAGCTCACTCACTCCCTCCCAGTGGGATGGCTGAGAGAATCGGAAGGGTAAAAGTGAGAAAAATTGTGGGTTGAGATAAAGCCAATTTAATAGGTAAAGCAAAAGCTTCACTCACAAGCGAAGCAAACAAGGAATTCATTCACCACTCCCCACGGGCAGGCAGGTGTTCAGCCATCCCCAGGAAAGCAGGGCTCCGTCACACGTAACGGTGACTTGGGAAGACAAACGCCATCACTCCAAACATCCTCCCCTTCTTTCTTCCCCCAGCTTTACATGCTGAGCTTGAAGCCATATGGTGTGGAATATCCCTGGGGTCAGTTGGGGTCAGCTGCCCCGGCTGTGTCCCCTCCCAGCTCCTTGTGCCCCCCAGCCTCCTCGCGGGTGGGGTGGGGTGAGGAGCAGAAAAGGCCTTGGCTCTGTGTCAGCGCTGCTCAGCAGCAGCGAAAACATCCCTGTGTTATCAATGCTGGTTTGGGCACAAATCCAAAACAGAGCCCCATACCAGCTGCTGTGAAGGAAATTAACTCTGTCCTTGCCACAACCAGCCGTTGCCAAGATTGCATTACGTCAGCTAGCTATAAACTAGATAGCACAGGTGTAAATGTCTAAAGTTATAATTGTTACAGATCTCAGTGATAGTGCTTAACTCTCATCACTTGTCTTTCATTAAAAAATTAGTGCTTTAGTTTTTGTTCTCTTTATCCCTCCAACCAGATTCCAGGGGTATAAAGCCTGTTTCATTAGGAAAAAACATACATTCAGACCTTAACATTACACGCCCCTCTTACAGAAATGAAGATAGTGATGGTGTGAACAGTAGTTCTTAATTCACTTTCATTCTGAAAATCTCTTTGCTAGGCAGCATCTTATATCTGTGTGTGCCCCCCCTCCTTTTTGATCTCCCTGTATTTAGCAGGGGCAAGTGGATGCAGCACTAAAATATCTTTTCTGGCTGGTGAAACACCTGTTAGGTTCTACCTTCTGTTCCTTTTCTCATTTCTGAGGTGATAGCATCTTCTCAAGCACACACTCCCTATTTACCAGGAGAAGTTTCATCCCTTTCAACACAGAGTCACTGGTGGAATTTGCTCAGAGTTGGCTGAATGCTGTGAGCATGTGATCAATTTTAGGGCATAGTTTTATGATACAATCAACTGAGTCTTTACTGCCAGCTATGCGTTCTGTTCCCCTATCGCCAGCATTTGTTTGTCCTCAAAGTGAGCTTGTTCAGAAATTTAGCATAGAATTTTTAAAAGGAATTGTCCTCTATCAGTTTGGCTCTCTAAACTATCCGAACATGGGGTCAGATGGGTAACACAGCTTACATGACGGAGGGAAGGAAGCTATGCAGGTGGAGGTGCAAAGTGAAACTCTTCCTCTCAGCAGCAGCAGCTGGCAGTTGGCATAGCTTAAACCACACTGAGGAAACACACCTGAAGTTGTATAATCTCTGTGTGGACAGATCTCAAGGTATGTGTTCCCTACTGGAAAACGTTTGCCTGTCTTGCCAACAAACTGCTCATACAATTGCTGATTGTTTGAAGTAGCCTGCAGAATGTCCAGGCATGCATGACTAGTGAATAACTGAGTAGGTTAGTAAAATTCAAAGCCCTATTGCATAATCTGAAATGCTTTTCAAATCTCAAGAAGAAGCTAACAAAATTTTTTAAAAAAATAATACAAAAGGCTTCTGTTTAGTCAGCTTTTTGATGTAAAACCAACACCTTTCATTCTGTTGTAAAAATGATTTCATTTTTCTGCTATTCTAGAATATGAAACATGGACTACTGGTGCACAAAGGGTATTATGGATGCGGTTTATGTTGAAGGGGTATTAGATTGCCTAAAAATAAATAAATAAATAAATCTTAGGCAATAAGCATTTAAAAGGAATCACAGCAACCTGTAGAGCATGTGGCCGATGCTTAAAAATATTCTTTTTCTGCTGATGCATTCCTACGCTCCAGAGTACACCTCTCATCTTTAAAGCTGTCACACTCCAAACATTGCTTGCACTGAAGAGAATCACTGTTTTGCCTCGAGGAAGGAACGTAAGTGTTGCAAAACTGACTCCTCCTCTAATGGGGAGAGCATGTACAAGTACACAGAGTTGTATTTCTCGTAGAGCTGCCAGGCTGAATATTTTGCAGTCAGAGCTGTAAACCTTATGGGCTTTTTCTTTGTTTGTCTTTCTACTTCATGGTCTTTTTCCCCCCTTTCTTTTTGGATTTTTTTTTTTTTTTTAATATATGTGAAACTCTTTCAAATGCTGCATTTACATGTCCTTGTTCAGGAAGCATTCACGAATTGACATGGGTCAACATACTTTTCGTTACCAGGCAAAAGTAAGTACTGCAGTTAAACCTGTTCCTACTGTATGTTTACCTGACTGTTAAAGTGTTCTGTGTTGTTGTGTAAAGGGCAGAGTAGAATGTAGTTCTATTAGCAGAAGTTAAAAACTTACAAAAAAGGTAAAATCAGTTGAACTTAATATGGTATGCTAAATATTTTATAGCTCACATTCTAAAAATAAATATTTTTATTTGTCAATCAGTGGTCCCTCTTTTAAAATACTGAAATAAGCTGGACCCAGAGATAGCACTCCTTCTATGCGTTTTTTTTAAATGGCATTCAGGATTTCATTTATTTTTTAAAGCATTTTTAATGCACTTGCTAGTACTGTTCTCATGCTGTTACCTCTTTATATCATTTATGGTCACTAAATATTTATGTCATTCATTACTGAAAATATGCTGGTTGAGGACATAAACCTCCTCGAGCTCCCATAAGTGCCATCTTCCACTGTCTAATGTTCCCTAGCTATTATTTTATTCTTGCTGTGTTGCCCTCTCCTATGTTTGCATATACATTCACTAGTTAGCAGATTCTGTTGTGTGCTATTATCTTCAGAATTCTTTGCTGCTGGCATAGACCAGCAATCGAAGGCTGAAGGGAAACGGAGATCCCAGAGGGAAGGGAAAGAAAAGAAAAGCTGGTAACTGAGCTGGCAAAGGGTAAAGAAAATGGTGTGATTTGATCCCGAGAGCATCTTTTTAGGCAATTTTCTTTGCATTCTATTGAAACACTGTACCGTCATCCTCTGTAATATTTTCACTATTCCAGCAGTCACCTGGGAATACGTGAATAGTCTGGGAAGGGAAGGGGAGATGAATACACAGTTCCTTTTGCTGTAAATTCCCTCTAGAGAGCGCAGCAGCCTGCAAGATAGCGTATGGCTTCTGTATGGCTTCTCACCAGCATAAGCTCTCTGCTGCAGAAATGCTATGCTGCAGCTATCAGTCTTTTCTTTTGAGAGTTGTCTTGCTATTATTGAGCTGAACTAGGCACTCCCTTCCCCCAGGCAGGCAGATGGATTGCCCAGGCAGTGAACAAGTTTAAGCAACAAGTAATGCTTGAACGTCAGTGTAATGAATACAGCCATTTCCCACACGCACTTTTCGTGGCACCAGGTATCTGTACATGTAAAGTCTGTAGCACGAGTGCCTAGCTGTCTTCTATGATGAAGTACAGCCGAGTTAAAGTCTGACACAAGGATTAACATCTGCCTTCATCTGGCATGGAGCGTTCAGATCTTGAAGAAGAAAATCTAGAGAAATGCGGTTAGTATAAAGGCAACGAGGAGCAAAAACTGGTAGGTAGCCCTAGCAATTTTTGTGTTGTTAAAATTAAAGTGGAAATCTGACAGAGTAAATTTTCTTGTGAAAGATGTGATGCTTTGACAGGGCAATGTTTTCCAGTGGACTGAGCTTGGAAGCATAGTTCAGGTCTCTGAATTTTCATCTTTCTTTTTGAAAAGGGCTTTATATGGTTTTAAGATATTTCCATTGGATTCTCATCTTTTGTTGTTGCCCAACTAAAGATCCCTTTTAAATGTGTCTCCAGCTGCATTTACACCCGTTGCAAATAAAGCTCTTCTACCAGAAACAGGATACACAGGAGCAAAGGTGGCTTTTGGAAGCTCTGGCCTTCATTGAGAGATTGTGGAAGTTTGACTTTTACACCTTCCTTGCTGCAGTGAAGCAAATGGAGTTCAGCCACTTCCTTCAGCTGCATCAGGATTTCAGTCCAAACTTCCAGTCTCCAATGCTTGTATTCTTCACCGGAATTAGACACAGGTTAATTACAGACTCATAAAATGATAGAAATACTTTGTTCCTACTACCTCTTGGTTTTGTCTTATTTGAAGCTAATATTCTTTTATTTCTCAACACTCAAATTTACAAAACTTAATATGTTTTCTATATATTTATGTACCTGCATATACCTATATACATATCAATACACTTACAATCCTTGAGGCAGGATTTGCTTGGGTTTTGTCCCAAGCTCTTCTTATGTAAGAGTCTTTCAAAGATATACTCCAGCATGAAAACCTTGGTTTTCTATGGCTTCAGTGCCACTTTTGGTTCCCATTTATTCCTTCCATACAGCTGCCTTTCAGAGACTTGTAGGACTTAAAGGGCAACTCACCCCATACCATAAGTTCTTGGTTGGACTCATTAATTGGACTAACCTGATGCTCTAATAACTTTGCTCACAAGGACTTTCACATTGACCGTTTCCTGACTGATCCTCTTCACTTCTAGGGGGATGCCTTTGTTCCCTGGTTTGGTCTCCGTTCTTGTTTAGCTCTGATTGCAGTCCCATTTCCCCTCAGCCTGGCTCCGAGTTAGAAATCTCCTGTCACATAAATCTGTACTTATTCCAAGCTACGTTAAACCTAGTTCATTTGAGTCTGATCTTAACCCTTTTAACAAAACAGCCCATGTTATTTTAGTATCTTTTATTGGTTGGTCAGCTGTAGCTGTAGCTATTCTGCAATCTCCCATCCACCCCAAATTATCAGTATGGAGCAATTTAATTAAACATTATGAAATCAAGGATTCAGATTTTTCCATGAGCTAAATGATGAGAGAAGGAAGTCCTTCCTATCTTTTTTATTGCCTGCCCTTACTGCAGAGGTCATGACCTTGCCCTGAGAGAGTAGTCTCTCACGGTTCTGGTAGATACTGGTTGGTAATGGTTCTATTTAACATGACCTTTAATAGTTGTAAACACTTGCTTGCTAAGAAACTTTTGTATCCAGTGGACTTTTTTTACAATCACTTTCTAGCCCTAATACTTTATCATAACTTCCAGTAGAGCCACAGCTAATTCTGTTGGTAAGAATATCTTTGCAGATGATCTAACTGGACTTGTATATAACTGATTTTTCATTTCACTGGCATTACTGAAAACTACTTTTAAAGAAATTGAAATTACCAAGTTTTCTTAATTGTGTTTTGGCACATTGAAAAACTTCAGGCTGAACAAACCATTCAGCTAATGCTGTCTTTTCTGAAAGAAACTGTTTAATTGTAGAGGTTTTTCTTAAGAAATAAAGTGAATTATGAAACTGTCATATTAAAAAATGTAAAAGTTTTCTTCATAAAAATATGTGATGACTGATTTCAGTGTTTCAGAATATTGTTTGCATTTTCTTTCTCTTCTGAAATGCTTTATTAAAATTGATACAGCTTAATTAAGTGTTTCTGCTCACTTAAGCTTCTGTGTCTGGATAAGAGTCCTAGCCAAAAATTTTGCTTATTAGTTATAATGTAATTGAATTAAATCTTTGCTTTCCCTTTTCTAAGATTTACTATCAATTTTCATTTGGTCTGGACTAGTACAAACTTTATTCTGAGAATCTTGTGGCTACTTTTCAAATTGTTGCTTGTCTGTTATAAGAAGGAATACCTTCTAGACACGCAAGTACAAGGACTGTCAGACTTGCAGCTGTTGCATCCACCGTCAAAATCTTTCTCCCACTTTTTCAAGTGTGGATATTGATAAACACCAAAATGATCTAGTCCTTTCATCTTACTTGGAACATCACACCCTACTAATTTTTGATTTAGGAATTACAAACTGTTACTATGCTTTGGAGTTCAGTTAAATTGCACAGCAGTTTTCTACCACTGATTAACAGAAGTTTTCTTAAGGGATGACAATTCAATTCATAGAGTATTGCAAGTAACATGATATTCCCTGACGAAGCCTATGCTTGGTAGAATTCTGCCCTGGTAGTGATGTTTTCTGTATTTGCTGCATTCCTTTGGAATTTTCTCTTGCAGTAAAAAAGTTTCATATTTTGAGTTACGGGATAGCTGGTGACCTTACAAAGGTTTTGTTTAATATTTATTTCAAAATAAACTATGTAGGATGTTTCATTTGAACATTCAGAAGAATTTGGATTGGAATTCTTAAAATGAGAAATCAGGAAGCACTGAACCATGAGAAAATTTGTATCAGTTTCTGACTGCATGACTAAGGACTCTAGTTGCTACTACAATGATTCATCTGGAAGATGTATCTGGAGGTTAAGTCTGGGAAAGCATATGATGAGTTTATTTTTACTTAAAAATAGATACACCTTTTCACATCAAATTCAAACATTCAACTCAAACTTTATTTATTTTAAGAGCATTTCTTAGTATATACATTATAGTGACTAGAAGAAGGTGACAAGAGAGACAAGTTTAGAGACAAAACAATCAATTGTGTCTCAAACTACAGTATTCAGAAACACAGCTCACTGCAATGGAGTAGTACAAGTTGATATCTGTGGTAGTTCAAACTTTGAAAATCCTCTGCAGGGCTGCAGATTCATTGTCTTACATCATGGGCCTTGGGAGGGACGGAGTATTCCAGAAGCACTTGCAACACGTGAGCATTTCAAAGTAGTACTTAAAAGCTTCTTGAATATGTACACTCATGTGTCTACATATTGCACCTGTGGAGAATGTATGTGTAATGTATGTAATGCCTGTGAGGTGCTCTGGTGCTCTTGGATGAACTCCACAACACGCTCCGTGGGGCAACTTGAACCCGGACTACCCCTTAACACAGGAACCACTGCTCCCCTACCTGCAGCATGTACCTGCCAAGTGCAGCTGTGGCTGTGCCTGATGACCTTTTCTCTGCTGTGTACACCCCCACACCTTGCAGCAGCACATGACAACCATGCAGAGGAGTCTGGTTAGACTCCTTTTAGGGTGGGCTGACAAAATGCACCAAAAAGGGTCTAGGGAATTATTTTTTATTTCTAAGAGACCAGTAGATTTTTTTTTTTTGTCCTTTGAAGAGCAAAGGCCACTCTTTTTTTATTTTTGTTGTTTAGTCTTCCTGCCCCACTCTAGGTTGCTGAATTAAAAATGTGAAAGACTGAACTTTTAAAATATATGTTTAAAATACAGTTTTCTGAAAGTTCTCTGCTGTTCTGGATTGCACTTAGGTGAGTCCTATCACCTTTGTATATAGGTTAGACTAGCATTATGATCCCTCTAGATCTCATTCAGCACATTTATTATGATTGATATCATTTGTTTTCCTTGTCTTGAGGAATTATCTGTTCTCCTGATTTTCAACCCCCTGACAACCTGAGGTAATCAGAGTTTTTTAACATGGCGAATCTCTTAACACATTCATTGTGCCATCAGTGTGAAGTCATTCCATATTAATAGTACTTTTAAATTGTCACATTGCCAATTCCAGTGAACATGTGATACATAATATTCCCTGGGAGCAAGTATGTACTGGTTCATAAAAACAGTCAATAAACTTGGCACTGATACTGGAGCAAGAACAGTCAGGAGCAATCATGATATAAAAGTGGAAGTTTTATAATTTAGGACAGAATAATCTGTTTGATGAATAGCACATTTTGGATGCTTCCATATGATGTGACCCTTCTTCCTTGGAGGAAACAATGGATGGCCTTTGAAAAAGCAAAAATGACTTGTAGCCAAATGTATGTCTGCTCACAACTTGATCCAAAAACTGGATTGCTGCTGTTGCTATTTCTTGACCCCTGAACACTAGCTGGGAAATCACGAGAGTTCAAGGAAGCCAATCCAAAGAGAGTAGACTTTTCCTTTAAAAGATTAATTTTACTTAATTGTGATGCAGAGAGAAAATAAAGAACAATACACTTCATTCATGATAGGGGAAAGTCATGCGCTAAGGTGATATGAAGGGAAGGTAGATCATGATTGAATACAGAAAAATATAGCAGAAATATCTAAAAATACAAAACTCCTAAAGATTAGTTTTAAAAACATTCGTAGAGGAATTACCTACGAAGATGGAATTTTAAACTGAACTACCAGGTTTAACTAAACTATTAAACTACCAGGTTCAATGACAACATCTGGGCATCTGAAGGTAGGATCCTCATGTGGCTCCTTTGTTTTAAGTAATAAGTATCTTTGTCGATACAAGGTAATTGGTTATGATCTTAGCATTTTGTCTTAATATAAAGAAGATAAAAAATAGTTTACTGGATCTTTGGCATTCAAGATATTTCTTCTAATCTTCTCTCTAGGAAAAGCCCAACCTCCTGTGTCTTGTAGCATCACTATACCCTAGTAATTTGTCTGCTTAGCCTAAATAATGCCAAGTTAACTCAAACTGCCTGTTATAATTACTAATATATATTAAAATACTAGTCATATTTAAATCTTCTCTCTAATGATTAATATATACTGTTTCCTATATTATTTTATGTCAAATGCTTCACTTCATTCCTTGTTTGAATGGCAGCAACACAGATCTCTATTGTGAATCAGGATGAGGCGAGGGTGAAGAAAGACTACAACCGAGGGAAATGTCATTAGAATCAAAGATGAACTTTGATACAAGATGGTGCAAGCCCCATTCCCCCAACTTCTGCTGGAAGACCTGCCCCTCAAAAGTCTTCTAACCATTGTCCCCAGAAGCCCATCCCTGCTTTCCAGCCATATGACCCACTTAGCCCAGAAGTGAATCAGATCCCTCAGGCCCAGGAAGTCCTCCCTTTGGCCATGAGAGTCACCATTTTGTCATGGTCATGGCCATAACCCATGTGATCTCAGAACTCCCTGTAGCTGCTGGCAGCTGAAACCCTGCCTTTTTCTTTACCCCAGAGGTATGTCAGAGGCTCTCATATATATACACACACACACAGACAGTTATATGTGTGTGTTTATAAAGATATGTGTGAGTGTACAAAGTGTATAAATGTATGATTATACATCATTGCACTTCTTTATAAATATATAAGGACTATATTTATAAAGTGTGTGTGCGAATTAAGTGTTTAATAAAAAGTGTTTAATAAAATAATGAAATTAAGATTGAATGTTAATAGAAAGACAATTAAATAAAAGAAAAATACAGTTGAAGGCTGTGGGAGTGTATCAGAGACAGTGGGGGGCTGTGAAGAAATGTGAATATGCATTGGGCAAAGAGCTACAGCCTGTGAAGCTATCAAGAGGCCCCCTTCACCTACCTTCAAACCAACCAGATCATCATACAGTACTACTGGGGCAGTCCTTCGACTTTGTCCTGTGCTAGGAAATATAAGTAACATTGCTTACAAAAGTAGAAATCCAGAAGAAAAAAACAGCTTCACAGAAACATGTGTGTAGGGACACCTACACCCTAAATGGTTTTCCTAAAAAGACTATGTGCAATGGAAAGCAGACGTTTGGCCTGGGATTTTGGAAACAAGTTTCTTGGGGAAGGTGAGAGGCAATTTTTGCCTACATCTCAGTGTACTAAGAGCAACTTGTAATACCATGACAGGGATTGTGCTGCGTGTATTCCCTTATACTTACACTGACGTGGATTTTATAGCACTTTTTGAAAACATGATCCTGACTAATTATGTAGAAGACAGAATTATTCTGTGAACTGTTTTTGTTCCTGCTTAGGACCACAGGATTCAAAAAAGGACAACGCTTAAAAAAAGAACAGCAGCTTTGAAAGAAAAGAAATGGTGACAATGAGAGACAAGTCACCATCACCCCAGTGATCAATTAATAAATAAATTTTCATTGAATATGCCTTAAATCAATTGTCTGATGTTTGTTTTCCTCTGTGCATGTGCTAGCAGCATGTTACTAGACTGCAGCTTCTGTTAAAATATGTTTACTATGCTCCTGGGTAAGAGTGAAGCTTTGGGGGTGTAAATCCCCTTTCTGAAACAGCCAGTACTGTTGATCTGAACAGAATCCAGGTGGCTGCATGGCTTGTAAACCAAGACACTTGCAACATACATAGGTAGTGAGAAAGCGCTTTAGAAGAATATGCTTTATGGCATATTCTAAACACAGTAACAGTATTAAGCTAATTTTAATGGTGATGAACATATTATCCAAATGTGAATCGGTTCTAAAATAGCTGAGGCTTGTAAAACTGTTTTTGCTGCCTCAATAATTACAGACTAAGCAGGGAATGGATGTTTTTAAATCAGCCTTTAGACAAGCTGTTAAAGTAGAGTAAGTTTCACTACTTTGTTACTAATAATTACAGGCCTCTGTGACATACTGCCTTAACAGAATGATAGAAACCAAGATGTGGGGATGTTTTACAACACACAGTTAGCATTTGCTGCATCAATGTGTTACCGGAGTTTATAATAAAGAGCTGTAACCACAGCTTCCACAGTACCATCAGTGTCAGACCTGTGGATGTGAAACTTCCAAGCTCTGGAAGAATTTGGAAAACCATGCCTGAGAATTGGTGTAAAATTAGAGTAAATATGCTTCCACTCAGAAAGGAAGACCATGTGAGGATGTCTAGAACAAAAGAAAGATTTGACATTTATGAGCAGATGTTCATAGATAGTAATTGAAACTGAGAGAAAGGGTCAGATACCAATGTACTGCTTAATGGACTACAATCACCAGGCTATCAAGGGAACATTTTATTGTGATGAACTTTAAAAAGTGAACACTGTTGAAGACAGAATCTGCAAAATTGTAAAATTTTTAGCAGTAAAAAGGCAAGCAAGGAAGAAACAGCTGTTTGTAAAATGGTGTTGCTGGCCCTAGAAATTTAACAGCTGGATGAAAGCCTCTCAAGTCCATGATGTTTAGCAGTTAGAGCCAGAGTGGGAGAAAAAGGATGGTAAACTGTGGTTTTTACATCATGCTCCCCAACAATGCCTGCATCAGAATTTCCCCACAAAACTAGTTTGAACTTTACCAACAGCTATTCAAAGTCCCTGGGAGCTGTCAGGCCAGTGGGAGGTGGGGTTTGCAGAAATACAATACCCAGGCAGCTGGAATAATATTAATCGTGCTGCTGGGTAAGACATGGCATTATTCTTTGTGGCAAGTCCATTATCCATCCATATACATATTGCTGGAATGTATAAACACTTACTATTTCCAACAACGGAGCTTTAACTTTTTACCAGCCATAGGCCTGGTTGTCAATCCTACAATTAGGAAAACAAAGCTTAAAACAGATGAAAATTCTGGTACTTTTTGTACCACTAGGAAGCTAGTGATTTTTTTTGGAAGCTTCTCCTGGGGTGACAGTTTCCCTTTTTGGTTGACGTGCCTGGAAGGTTTTTCTCGATCTACCTCTACACAAAACCTTGTTGAGTTCTAGCTGGTTGGAGATTCATTGGTCCCATTATTGTGCTGTCTTCTGGCAAATGGTACTATCAGTGAGATCATTATAATGACATAGTACAAGCTGCATTATCTGCCAGTGAACCAACCTTGTATCAATGCAGACAGCACTGAAATAAATACAAAAGAAAACAAGCGCATTTATTTCACAGTGCAAAGGAGGTTGTGCAGTTCCATCTGCCACCCTGGAAGGTTCTGATATTCTAAGAAAGCACACCATTCTGTAGTAAAGAATAAGTAGGAAAGGGACTAGTAAATGAATTTAAAGGAACCCTCCTTTTACATGAATTGTTAAAGAGCCCAGATGGAGTAGAAGGTATATTCTACAGCCTCTTTTCAAAAGGCATTTTTCTAAAGGATTTTAGACATTATTAAGCCACGTGTTAAAAGTGTGGCTGAAAACATGGCCAAAGATAAGATGTGTTTCGCAGGCTGTTGTGGCCAAGTTGCAAGTATTGGCAAAGCAGGAGATTTCGGGGGTTGTTGAGACATATCACAGCCCTGAAGGGATGGCCTTCCTCAAACTCTTAAAAGGATGGGTAGTGCCAGGCTGCATTCCAGCCACAAGAAGAAGTAAAAGAATAACAAACCCTACTGAACAGTGGAAAAGAAACAAGAAATCCAGAGGAAGATGGCCCATTCTACCACTAGAAAATGAGATATTTTACTAAGGCTGATTTTTATTCATGGATGCTCAGAATAACATCCCAAACCGAAAATGGATTAATTTGAAGTGGCCCAGCATCAAGTGGACAAGCATCAAGAAGAGCTTGTTCATTGAGATGCCGTTACTTTCAGCTATAACACAATTTGCCCCCTGCATTTGCATGGGAAAGATTGTGTAGGTCTGAACAACCACGCTGGATCTTTGCTGCAAAATTGTTGAAGAAGAGAGTGAGTCTGATGAATGACTTGTTGGCACCTACTTTCAGCCAGCTGGATGTAATGTTAAGAGACATCCTCATTCTGAGTTTGTAAGGTACAGAATGCTATGTGAGGTGTACATGACCTGGAAGTTGCCTTCATGAGTTCATCTTCATGTCCTAACAGGAGATGTGTTTACTGCTGCATCAGGTTCAGGAGAGCCTTTCACATAAGAGAGGCCTTTAGTTTAGTGTAAACCCCTGCCCTTGTCATGCTGCACGATTTGGTTTTGTTTCAGAAATCACAACACAACTACAATTTATCCAATGGATATGGTCTTGTGGGGAAAACCTGTTGGGAACTTTGCTTAGTGCCCCTACATGTGTTCCTGTAAAGTTGAATTTTTGTTCTGGTTTTCCATTTTAGTAGGCAATGTTGACCATACCTTGTAGCACAGCACAGAGTCCAGACTGCCCAGTAGTACTGTATGGTGATCTGTTAGGTTTGTCAGCAGTGTTGTTAACTGGTGTTCCCATAACTGTATTTTCTTCGTATTTAACTTTTTTCTGTCCAGATTTAAACTTTGTTAATTTCAGTACCTCTTATTAAGTGGTCCTTTGTATGCAAACTTTTGCAAACGTAAATTCATTTTTATATATAGACATGTATGTATGCATTTATACACATTTATACACTCCTTTCTGTATATATTTATAGTGATATTTATATGGCTATAAATCATATGTATCAAGAATATATGAGGGCCTTTGTGAAGATTCCAGGTGACTAGGAAAGCAAGCTTTCAGCTGCCAAACAATCACAACATGGCCCATTAACAATATGGCAGCTCCATGCTGGACACAGGGAGGATGTTCTGCTCTTGCTATACTTCTGGGTGGACCAAGGCATGGCCTCCCCTGCCAGCCAGTCACAGGAAGTGCTGACATCACATGGATTATGACTGTGTCAAAATGGTGGCCTCACATGGGCAGAATGATGTAGTTTACGGAGGTCTGACCTAGCTGGGGGGAGTTAAACCAGTCACATGGCTGGAAAATGGGTGGGCTTCTGGGGCAGGTTGGTCATTAGAACAGAATAGAATTAGAGTAGGATAGGATAGGATAGGATAGGATAGGATAGGATAGGATAGGATAGGATAGGATAGGAGAATAGAATAGAATAGAATAGAATAGAATAGAATAGAATAGAATAGAATCCCTTTGTTGGAAAGGATGTTTAAGATCAAGTCCAGCTGTGCTTGACCACCACTAAACTATGTCCCTAAGTGCCCCATCTAAATGTCTTTTAAATCCCTCCAGGGTTGGTGACCCCACCACCTCCCTGGGCAGCCTGTGCCAGTGCCTGACAGCCCTTTCCGTGAAGAAATGTTTCCTAAATGTTTCATGTGACCACGAGGGGCTGGACTGGCAGCAGGAGCGGGGCATGCACAACGCTTGCCCTGTCTTACCTTGTGTGAAGTTGTCCTGTCCCTTTCCAGAATCTAAAAAAGGACAGGAGAAAAGGGAGACAAAATCTTTTGTTCAGGCAGCAGAATACCCAGTCGGCAGTTTCTGTAGTCTGTTCTCAATTAGTACCTCTGTGCTTCTGTTTGTGAAAATTTTTAACTGTTGGATCTGCTTGGTCCCAAGAAAGAAAAAAAAAATGTTACAAAGATTATTTAAATTTAACAGATGTGATTTAGGGGCAGGAGAGTGAACCATAGCTTTTATGATCATTGTCCAATTTTCTCTTAATCATCCATTCCTAGGCAATTAAAACTGGGACACCTGCACCTTCTGTGTATTGATCACGTGATTATAAACTGCAGGAAAAGACTGAAATGAATATATGAGAGAACAAGGAGATAGGTAACTAACACAGATTCATGCTGAAGAGAAACGTCTTCTCAAAGCACTCCTTTATTTTCCTTCTACAGAAGGCCAACAAGTCTCAAGGACAGAACAGCAGCAGTGATGTTATACATCTGCACTGCGGTCAGGCTTTCAATACAGTTTCATGAAATTTTCATAAATTCACTAGAAACACATTGTCTAGGTGAAATGTCTGTGCTGGATGCGCAGGTCTGTGGAAAACCATGTACAGGTGGTTATCAGGTCGCTGTCAGAGCAAAAGGACAGACTGAAACCCGCTGCACAAGACTAACCCTTTGGTGTGGCAACTAATCAGTATTTCATGTGGGTAGCATTATGCCAAGTGTGTTTACTGGACAACAGTGAAAGTAGAAGGACTTCCAGTTTACTGGAGAAGAGGAAAAGAAAGCAGTTTTTTTGATAGGTTGTTGTATAGTTTCAGATGAAAAAAAGTTACTCGGTAGAAACAAGAGGAAGCTGCTGCTCTTAAACACGAATCCTCAACTGCACAAATACAGGAAAGAAGTAACAAGGATTCAAGAAGGTATTTTGTATAAATAAAAGTTATAATGGTACACAAGAAGAACAGGAGTCAGTAATGTCATCCTGCTGTGCAAAAAGAAAATACCATGCCAGGATTTATAAATAGCAGTCTGATTTGAGGTGTGCAAAGTGATTCTTTTATTCGCTTCAGTATTTTCAAGGCCTCAACTAAAATACTTTGTGATTCTGAGGCATGGTGCTTCATGAAAGATAGAGGGCCTGCAGGAGAGTAAGAGGAAGATTTAGAGGTCTGGAGAATTTGGCATGTGAGAAAATGAATCATGACTGATAAAACTAAATAAGAGAAGACAAGGGTGATATGTTTGAAGTGTTTAAAGTAGCATTTCTTAGCTGTGCAGAGACACAGGAATAGTCTGTTGTTTTGTTTCTTTTAGACCACAAAAGGTGTAGTTGGATTAAGTGGCTGAAAGGAAGATACAGATCAGATAGTAAGAACATTTTGATAATAAAGATAATAAAGCGATAGTCTACATTGCCTAAGGACATTGTGAAATTCCCCTAATTGGAAATTTTTTAGAACAGATTAAGCAAATCTCAGGAATGAAGTTGGCATTGTTAAACCCTCCTTGGGGCGCTTAGATGGTCTAGACGACCTCCTGAGACCTGTTCTAGTCTACCAACTCAGCTTGGGGAAATTAATTTAATTTATTGCCTATTAACACCAGAGTAGAATAATAAGAAATCAGAACAAATCTAAAAACACCACCTCCCCATCTCTCCCTTCTTCTTGGGCTCAACTGCACTCCCAGTTTCTCTATGTCTTCCCGCAAGCAGTGCAGCTGTGGTCAGTTCATCATGCATAGTCTCTGCTGCTCCTTCCTCCTCAAATTCTGTCCCTGCTCCAGTGTGAGGTCCCTCCCACAGGAGACAGTCCACCACGGATGTCTCCAACATAAGTCCATCCCACACAAACTGCTCCCTTCCACTCCTCTCTCCCAGCCTCTGTTGCACAGCAGTTTTTATCATTTCTTAACTCTGTTACCCCTGAGGTGCTACCACTCTCGCTGATGGGCTCGGCCTTGGCCAGCAGTGGGTCTGTCTTGGAACCAGCTGCATCGGCTCTGTCGGACATGGAGGAAGCTTCTGGCATCTTCTCACAGTGTACAGCATAACCGTACTCTTAGTGGGCTGGTTGAGTAAAAGGTTGGAACAACAGCAAACTTTGTTGTTGGGGGTTAACTTTTCATCACTATCTCAAAGCTGAAGCTACCAAAGAGCAATGAAAGCTCTGTTCCGAGCTGCAGCCCTGCCAAAGAATCTCACTTCTCTGCATCTGTTAACCTCTGTTCATCTTGTGTCAGAACTTAGGTTTGAGTTCCATTCCCCAGTATCCCAAAATCCAACCCTGAATGCTCCAGCATCAAAGTCTTTGAAACATGGTCCTTTGCAGTATGCAAACTGTCAGGTCAGTGTGCAACAAAATACACGATTCACTGTCCCTGCTGAGCAGATCCTAGAAAAAAATGAGTGGCAAACAGCTCATTGCTGTTTCCTGCCTCCAGTAAAAATTAACTGGCAAGTTCAGACCAAAACTCGGGAATGCTCCAGAAGGAGGAGAAAAGCAGCTTTTCTCCTCCCTTATCCTGATCCTGCAGTACAGGGTCGGCTGAGCAGCAGCACCCTGAACTGAGTTACCGGGTAATGCCAGAAACTAGGAATAGTGGAGGAAAGATTGGAATGTAGGCAGCAGTATCAAATAGAAGGGTTGTCTGCCCCCTTTCAACTGAAAACTGTAGTTTCTTGTGGATGTAAGAGGTGGAATTGATTCAACATCAATATATCTTTCTTACCATGTAAAACATAAACTGAAATGAAATGAAATTATGTAACTTGTACTGGAGCTGTCTTCTGTGTTGCCTAAAATAGACCACTTAAGTTAAAAATACATAGGCAAGACTGTGTGTTAGTTTTACAGACAAGCAAAGAGTCTGTTTCTTTGTTTAGCTAGTTGGAGAATTCCACAGTCAAGGCACATGATACAGTAAACCAGGGCATGGCACCAAACAATGAGGATTGCAGGTGCGTGGAAAGTGCAGTTTGTTCAAAAGTCCAGTTAAAGCTGAGCATAGAGATCCCCTGGAGACATACCAAAATAATACTGATTTACAGGTGTGCTAGAAAACTATTAACAAATGTAATTTCTGGCTGATCTCCAAAACTTAAAAATAGCCTGACCTTGTCACAACTGACCAGAAGTCAGCAGGGTTAAATTCAGTTTACCAACCTGTCAGAAGAATGTGTATTTAAACAAATACATAGCTCTTTAAAACAAACAAGCAAACAAACAAACAAACAAAAAAACACAAACACAACAACAACAAAAACCATGATTACTTTTAAAGGCCAACTCTGAGGGTTGATCTTGTTATGCTAGTTCTTTAGAAAAATCATTCTATCTGGAAGATTTTTGTTTAGTCTTATACTTTTCCACCACATATTTTCACAAGAAAAGACTGCGTTTCTACTGAATGTAGAAATACTTCAGATTTCTTAACAGAGAAAGGGCTTTTAATGAGCTTTGTAAAAGGGCCCAGTACTGGTACATTTTCATCTTGCCCATGTCCTTGAGTGTTTTTCTTTGTTTCAAATATACATTGATATTTCTGTATGAGAATTCTATTCTCTAATCCTCTCAGCTCCCACAGAAAATGGACATGATGTAGCAGGAATAGCCATTAGGTTGAGATGTTGAGTTCAGTGTAACAACAGACAATAAAAATCAGGGTTTGGCAGAATCAGGCATTCATGGATCAGAATAGATCACAGCATCTAACACAGAATAGGTGATATTTAGGTTACATTTCTTGGTTCTGAATTTCATTTTGTTAACCACGGGTAATCTAAAGTGGAAAAGAACCCTGAAGATCTTGAGCTATAGGGACCAGTTTGAATCCCAAATCAAGATTTCTTTGTAATGGTTCTTGAAGGTCTGAGTTACATTAGTGATGTAATGTTCAGGAAAATATATTTGCTTTGGAAAACATGTTCATTTTCTCCGAATAGTTCTGTTTAAAACAGTAAGTGCTTCAAAAATGGATTAAAATACACACCAAATCTCCAAAGGTAATAGTTCTTCTTTAGTGGTATTTCCAGAAAACCTCTGGAGAGAGCAATACTGCATTTGCTTCTGCATGATTATTTTAATTCTTGATGATGAAAGAAATAATGAAATCACTCCTGAGTAAAGTGGCCAACGATTGTCATGGAGATAAATAAGGAAGGGAAGAAGATGATCATATATGGCAGTTTGGGTCACACCAATGGTCAAAGCCATTCATAAAGTGCAGCACTGGCACAGGCTGCCGAGGGAAGTGGTGGAGTCACCATCCCTGGAGGTGTTCAAAAAACGTGTAGATGAGGCACTTCTAGGCATGGTGGTGTTGGGTTGACGGTTGGACTTGATGATCTTAGAGGTCTTTTCCAACATTAATGATTTCATGATTCTGTGATTAAGCATAGTTAGGTACAAAATGATAGATAGCTGGTAGCAAGGAATGAAGGTCATTTTTACAGACTGCTTCTGAAAATTGCTGAGGGTTCAGAGAGGACAAGCAGCATGGGTGCTGTCAGTTTGATGCCGTAGGCTAACATGGGATCTCAACAAGATTGCCTCCATCACAAGACAACTTTGTTTACAGTCTGTGTGTACACAATTACAAAATGCATTCTCGTATATTTGGTATGTTCTTAAATTTTATGAATGCTGAAGAAATAGAAGGGTGCAAAGCTCTGCAGTGTTTGAGGGGGAGCTGAAGTCAGTGTCTTAGTGTGAGGAGAATCAGGGACTCAGTCTGGTTATTCAGAAAGAATAGGTGACGATTAATTCTTAAGTAATTGTATAAAGAGAAAACAACATTAAAAGCCTTTAATCTGGGCCTTAAAGTCATAGGAACTGAGCACTAGAAGCTAAAACTAGAAAAAACTTTAAAGTTAACACCACCCTTTCAGTTCTGAACGTGGTTCTTCCCCCCGACCTCAGTTATCAAGGATAATGTCTAAATAAGGACTTTATGATAGGCATAGAGAGAAGCGAGGCATAAACTGAAAATTGACACAACATATTCTTTGTGTCAATTGACAGGGGAAGAGCCACGACACTGAACTTCAGACAGGGGATTTGGAGTCAAAGTTTCTGAAGTCAGTGGAGGTTGCTTGAGTACAGAGTCTGGTAAGATCACAGTTACTTCTGCCTTTGTTCTACATCGTACATATTATCTCAAATTATTTGATTAAATGGATAAAATGTATTAGCCTCAGCTGTGCAAATAGTACTAGATGTTCTGATTTTTCCTTTTGTCCTTGAACCCTGTGTCTGTAAATAACTTGGGAATTACTTAAGTAATAAGAAGTAGGGTATGTGGAGTACTGGGATAGAGTCCTGCTTCAAGTATCCCATTAGAAACTTAAGCTGTGAACAAACTACTGCTGACGTAAAATTGCTACTAGTCCAGTGTTATAGAATATTTCTGTATCGTGCTATCAGCAAAAATGCATATAATCTTTGAGTTTTAAATGCAACATTACTGCAAGAAAAGTACTTCCCAGTGTTTTAAATTAAATAAGGTGGCTGCCCCACAGTTTAAGTATTGGAATAAAAACGTACATGTTCGAAAACATCCACTAGGTTTTGTGTTTAATGAAAAGAGACACAGACCTGAAAGGAAAGACTTCAGAGGATAAATTTGCAAAAACACTTCTGACTTTGTTAAAAAGCAGATTTAGTATTGTACCCACTTAAAAAGAATATTTGCAAGTCGATTTTATTTAATACAGTCAAATACCCTATGGCTTTGAACTAGATCTGTTATTTCACTATTTGGGTTTTTTCTTTCAGCTAGACATAGTGCTACATCTATGTGTATGGGTAATTTATTTTCAAGAATTTTCCTCAGGTTTATGTAATGAATTTGGACAAGCAGACCTTAAAAGGCTGTCCGACAACTTTGTATTTCTTTAGAAAGTAGTATCCCCAGAATGAAAACCAGTTATTTTTTCACAATAATTTGCTCTCAAAAGATCTGTGTGTGTTTGCTTGGCATTTTCATTTTTATGTGAATGTGTGTAGCTTTGCATTTTTTTCTGAGAATTTTATTCCTTGAAGGAACAAACCTGACTTTTTAACTTGAAACAGTGTGTGTGAAAAAGAAGATATTTCAGTAAAAATAAAAACATTTGCTTTTAAAATTGCAGAACATTTTTGAAGCAGAATTGACAAACATCTGGGCTAAAGCCAATCTTTGTGAGACAATACCAGAATATGATTTTAAAGATCTGAGAACCACAAAACCAAGGGTGCTTTAGCCACAGTAACAGAAAGCCAGGCTGCTAATACAAAACATACTGCCTGTGGATCTGAGAACAGTGCCCCAAATTGCTTACACACAGCAACGCAGAGTTGTGTTTCAACATTGTTCTTCATTGCATATACTTGTACAGATTTCAGTAGGTGTTTGACTTTTCTCCAGCATTGATTTGTACAGTAATAAATCACTGGGTATTTTTGTTTTTTCAAGGTTTCATGTGAGATTTTAAAAAATTATTTTACAAATGATTTGTTGAGTTCCCAAGTCATCTGCTATTGTTGGGGAATCTCCATCCCATAGCTGTGTGGAAGTGGTACAAGAAATCAGAGCATGCAATTATAAAATCTGTTCATTCTCAGATGTTACGAGATGACTCAAAAATGTTTGGTATATAGAATCTATATAAAGAGGAGGTTGGGAGAAAGAGGTGCAGGCAGCTATGCACTAGTCAGAGTAATTTTTTAAAAAAATAACTTTAGAACAGGGTTTTTTTAAGAAGATAAATACAGAAATAAAGAGATGGTAGAATGAAGTGCTGAAGTAGTTTGAGCTAGACTAACCTGATGCCTGTGTACGTGGGAGTGCAGTGAATCTCATCTAACTTCAGTAAAGCTATCTTTTGTTGGCACATAAGAAACTATGGGAATGGAAATTTCAATTTAGTAAAGGATTTGTAAGGCTGCACCTCAGTAGATAGTAGCACTAATAATGAAAGAAAAACTTCTGTGTAGAAGAGAGTTAGCTTTGAAATTCCTCAGGGTGAGTGTTGGATCTGAATCTTAAATACTTGTTTTAATCACTTGGACACAAAAGCTAGGAACACAATGATGGAATTTCCTGGTTATGTAAGTGCACTGTCAATGTCAAAGTGCTATATGGGAAGGACTAGATGACCTTGAAAACTACAGTAATGTAAACAGGATGAAATCTAGTAGTACAAAATGCAAATCCAAATGGGATAGAACGCAAGGACTGAGAGTAGACTAATAACAAAAATTACTGTTTTATCCAGAAACCCATTACTTGGAAACATAGACAAATTACTTTGGCAAGTACAGTCCTAGGACCCTTGGCCTGCCTTAGCTGAATTACTTCTAGCAGAATCAGAAGAGCATCGGTGATGTTATGTAATTCTAGTGAACAAATCAAAATAATTTGTGAAGTTCTACTCATTCATATTCAGGAAACGAATTAAAACTGGAGCAGATGCAAAGAAAGGCTCTATTCTTACTATTCTAGTATTCTGTCTTACAAGAAGATACTTCGAAAATAACCTGTTTACCCTAGCAAAAAGTCTGAGAAAGAATAAAATCATAGAATGGTTTGGATTCAAAGAGACCTTTAAAGATGATCTAGTTCCAACTCCCCCTACCATGGGCAGGGACATCTTTCACTCAATCAGTTTGCTCAAAGCCCCATCCAACCATTTGCTGTGTGAGGGGATATCATATCTCTCCATAATATGTTGTACAGTGGAGGAAGAATGCCAAGAGGAGGGTGTAACACTAAGAACAGAGAGGAAAAGAAAATGAAAAGCTCTTTGAACTATCTGACCCGCAAGAACAAGTAGATGTAAAAGAGAGAATAAACTTCAGAGGGAAATTGGAAGATGATTATTTTCCATTAAAGCAATCAAAGGCTGGATCACCTCTCAATAAGAACATCAGCACCAAAGAAGTAGCTACTTTTAAAATGTGTTTTCATTAGTTCGTTAACAGGCTTATGCAATGTGGTTATTCGTAATAGAAGGTGGCTTAGCTGAATCTAGGTGGTTTCTTCCAGCCTCTGCTCCTGGTTGTTGCCCCTGTGAAGCTAGACCTGTAGAGGAGTCTGTGGAATTACTCTGACAGATTGCTGACATAGTACTACCTTAACTCAAAAATTATTTTTTTGCAGACTGAACCATGACGCTAGTGACAGCTTTAAGGAATCGCCTTGTTCAGCTATTATTTCGGTTCCCTGCAGCACATTGCAGGTCTAGGCAATGGTCAGAGCTGGTTCATGTATGCAGGGGTATTAGATTTTCTCACTCTTGAACTTTTAATGTATCAGTGAAGAATGTGAAAAGCTTAACTATGCCTTTGTAAAGCTACAGTGCCGTCTGCGGCGGGAAGGAAGTGCTTTATGCCAGCTGGGAGGCCGTGTTCCCCTGCAGCGCTGCAGATACAGCGTCTGGGCAGCACTAGCAGGTGTTCCCTCAGCTTTCCTCACTGTCCTTCCAAACGTGTGCGAGTGAAGCAAGTTCCTTGAAAAAATGGGATGAAAGGGGAAGGACACAGGGATATAATCCTACCTTTCAGGCACCTCTTCAGAGTCGCTGTTGCCCCTATTAGTGGTAACTGTTACTGAGTTTTAGATTAAACCTCTTTTAGATTAGTGCAGGTTACCAAATCAGTAAGTGGGGCAAGTGCTTTTCTTTCTATGCACTATTGCCTTTTTTTTCCCATGTATATAACCCCTGCTAAAGGTTTTGGGAGCTCTGCTTAGGAAATGTATATGTTTAACTGCCAGACTAAATAGAGGAATATGAAGGAGAAGTGCTATATGTGCATCTGTAGCCCAGCTTTGTACAATGGAGATAAGTTTTTAACATGATTCTCTTAGTTTCTTACCTAATTTTTTATCAGGCATCCAGTAACATTCCTGACTGTGTCCACTACCTTGGAATCCTGCAAGGTACACTCAAGTGGGTGTAGTAATTACATGCTTCTGGTGTTTCTGCACTTCCCACAGGCCTCTTGGAGCCTTTGTGTAATATTTTTCTTCAATAAAGAAAACTCTATAAGCATTAATCATCAAAATGTAGCACAATCCTGAGTCTGGCAGGTCAGGGGGCTTGCCTGAGTTCTGCAGAGGGCAGTTTGGCATTGGGAAGTTCAGGAAGGGTTGGGTTGTGTAAGCATATTGGGTCTGGCTGGGATGGAGTTCCACATAGCAGCCCTCACAATGCTGTGCCTTGTATCTGTAGCTAGAAAGGTGTTAATAACACACCAGTGTTTTGGCCACTGCTGAGCAGTGCTTGCACAGCATCAAGGCAGTCTCTTCAAACCCCCCCTCCAAAGGCCAGTAGGCTGGGGGTAGGTAAATACTGGCAAGGGACATGGCCAGAACAGCTGAACCAAGCTTCTCAAAGTGGTATTTCATACCATACGATGTGTGCTCAGCAATAAAAGCTAAGAGAAAGGAGGAGAGGAGGGGGCATTCGTTATTAGGACTTCAACTTCTGGAACAACCTCTACATGTACTGAGGACCTACTTCCCAGGAAGCAGCGGAACATCACCTGTTGATGGGAAGGAGAGAACTAATCTTTTTGTTTCCCTTTGCCTTAGTGCATGGCCTTTGCTTTTTCTTTATTATACTGCCTTTATCTCAACCCATGAAGTTTTTCCATCTTATTACCCCCAGTCCCCTGCCCTGTCCTGCTGGGGAGGGGAGTGATATAGCAGCTTGGTGGGCATCTGGCAGGCCAGCCAAGGTCAGCCCACCACAGTGACTTTAACACTGCCAAAGCTACTGGCTCATTTAACTATTTAGAAAGTTCAGTGAGAACACATACATTTATGCATGCTATTCAAGGAGCTGAACTATAGCTGACTAGAGTCTTTACAAACTCTTAGAGAAACTTAGCATAGCACAACTAGATTTTACAGTGATCAGCCATGCAATGTGCTATAACTTTTTAGGACTGGGTTTGAAGCTATGACTAAATTAAGCTAGTGAATGTTTCTGTAAAATGGGAGGTCCTGTTCACCCACTCCTCCCCCCACTCCTTTATTCCTACCTACCAGTGAGCACCACATCCTTTGCACCATCTTTGGTGTTCACTGGGCTTCTTATGAAGCTGATTTAACTTGCTAACCTGACAATTTTTTTGTCAAGGTAGTTGTGTGTCAGTTTGGAGCTGCGCTGGCACATGGAGAAGTGGGAGAAGGTGTCCAGGAGCAAGAGGGTGAGGGAAGTGAGACCTACCCATTTCACTGATCTGCTCAGCCATATTGTGAAAATGCCCCGGCTGCAGTCTCTAACCCCTGATATGCTGACCAGCAAGAAACTAGATAGAGACAAAAGTGTGTGAAGGTGTCAGAAATATGTGTGTTCATAATTTGTGCAAGGGCTCAGCCTTGCAGTGCCAAAGTAAGCTTTGTGAAATAATAAATGTATTGATTGGGGGGACTGCAAAACTTTTTATCTTCCACTGCCTACAGTATCTGACTTTATGTTCTCCATAGCCTAGATGGAGAATCAAATAATAAAACAACTCTAAACACCATTTGCTTTCTCCAGAAATAAGAAGAGAGTTGTGTTTGGAGAAGGGCAGACATTTTCTTACAGTTGAATTTAACCAATGCATAGGGACCATAACATCATTTATGGTGTCTCCTTTCACACATAATAAATGGAAAATTCCCATACATGAGCTATGCAGTGCATGCACCATAGGGAGTCTTATGCTCTGCTTTGTATCAGCTATGAATAGGAAAGATAGACTATAGGATCCTGGATCTTCTCGTTCACATATTCATTAACCAGACATAAGTAAACACAACAGAATTTATAGCAATTCATAGGGGACTATGGTTCTAATTCAGACTCCTAAAGCCTCTAAAAAGTTCTGTGTACAAAACAAGAAAATACTTTTTTTTTTCATAAATTCTGGTTCTGTCCTGCACTCAGTGACATGGTAAATAATGGTAAATAATAAATAATTCATTATGCTATTTAAAGAAAAATCTTGTCTAAAAACAGCCCACGTTCAAAATGTTCTGGCCTTACAAGAAGAATGTACTAGTCATCATAATACAGTGGTATTATTCTCTTAAGTAAATTGAATTAATATACTTGGGCTCTTGAAATACTTGGGCTCTTGCCTGACCAACCTAGTGACTGCCTGACCAACCTAGTGACTT
>KL264026.1:0-11565 GCA_000699545.1 Podiceps cristatus
CAGTAGTGGGGCAGCACTGCATTAGAGTGAGTATGACTTCATGAAAAAAGACCCAAGTCTGAAATACAAGGACTGTTAATGGATTTTCTGTGCTTTTAAGAGGCACCTCTCAAAGAAAATGGCCTGCCGCTTGCAGGAATAATTTCCTTTAGTTACCTCCCCTTCCTCCTTTTGCAACTAAATCCATAAGGAGTGAGCTACAACGACTTAGTTTTCAGGATCCTCAAAATGTGGTAGCTGGATATACAAAATGCATGGGAACTCAGTATTACAAATCCTACGTATCAGGTTTTCAAGCACCTTTCTTCTCTGTCCAGCATGCGAGGAGGGACGTATAGAGAGCATCGTCACCAGGCTGGTGCGTCTCTGCGACTGTAACACGGTGAGGCTTCATTCGACACTAAGGTCCAGTTACAATTCAGGAACCATACTAAAACCTTGAAAGATAAGACAATACACACACTCTCAAGCATTACAATTATGAAAAGGAGTTTGATGAAACTAGCTGGTATCATATGCTGCACAGTGCTGTGATAACAGCGGTTCCACCTAATTCTCCCTTGAAACAAAGTGCACATCGATGTTTGGCAGCTGATCTAGGAAATGAGCTTCTAACTTGCGAGACAGTAGTAACCTGAGTTTGCATTTAAGACATAGGATATAATCTTCCACCACCACCACCAGCCCCTTCCTCCCCACACACTTTCTCTTCATTTTAGTGATAAAAAGCCTGAATCCTGGCATCGGTCAGGACTAAAGCAATACGCCACAATGCTCCGGTCGATCCCGTATGTTACAGGTAACAGCTAATCACAGAGAAACAAATGCCCCAGAAAACCCCAGGTTTTGGAAACTTATCTCTGATTATGGATCCATGATTACAGAGTTACTGTCATTTGAAAAGGCAGGAGCTGTTATTTGGCCAAGGATAAGGCTTTGAACAGTGCGTATTTTATTTTCATTCACCTGCTGGTGACAAGCTAATGAGTCAATACCACTGCAAGGACTTCCAGCTAGTCAAACCACAAAAACCTTCTTGTTTATATCTCTGAGTGTGCTTCTCATCTGCAAAGCCACCAGGGGCCTTGCAGCAATTAGAGGCAGAGGTGTCTGTGCAGCGGTGGCACCGAAAGGCGTAGCTGAGGACTGGACATACAGTTTTTCTTAGCAAGAAACATATGCACTTCATACTGCGCTCCTCATATGTGAAAGACATACAGTACTAATAAAAGGATGATGGTAGCTAAGAGCACTGTTTTTCTGTGAATGCCAGGATGAGGACCTTTTGGAATTGTGATTATGTGTGTAAATAATTGAGCAATCTATGCTTTCCTTATTAATGGGTAAGAAGCCACACTGGGTACAGCTGCAGCTACCACTAACCAGTTGCAGGCGTTTAGCATATCGGCAAGTCTGGCCCCAGGAGGCGTGTATGGCAATTTGAATTTCAGAGTTAACACCAGTGATTTATGGGCTAATTTATACATGAGGTGGTTGGCAAAAGAAATCTCAGTTGTCCTTAGATACTTCACAAGAAAGCTGTGCTGAGCTGGTGCTCTTGAATAAAGCTTTCACAACTGGTGGAGCAATGTAGAAGCCTAGTTTTCACTTTACTTATAAATGGTGTAAATTAGAGGAAACTCATTCCAAGAAGAAATACTTACATAGTTGCATCATTGGCATATGGAAGGTCCAGCAATTAAGCCAGTGTGAAATTATCTGCCAGATTCAGTTATCAAAAATTCGCAAATCAGTCAGCCATTTAAAAATTTCTTTGTGCTGCAGAGAAAATGAACTAAATATAGAGGTTATTGTTTGGCTTCTGTTTAAAAATAAATAGGGAGACAAATTAAAACCAGGAAAGCTGCTTCAATTCAGGTTATATAAAAGATGCAAAGACAATGAAAACTTTAAGTGAGGTCTTAAATGACAGCAACAGTTTTCTTCCACCTTCATTACAGAAGAAGAAACTGTCTCAGAAGCAAAATGCATTTAAGGTATCCATATGGTCTTAAGGATAAGAAATACAATGCTCTAAAAATGTTCTTGTGAAGACTCTGAAAAGCTTTGGGAAAAACGGGTGTAATTCTTATCAGAATGTCATTGGGGTTTGTTACTAAAAGAAAAGCTGCAAACGCTTCACCTTCTCTTATAAAATCGTCTTAAATTCAGATAAATGATTTGCTATATCCATATTTTCTTACCATTTTATTTCACATATTTAATTTTTAGATGTTTTAGGCATACTGCTGGCTCTGTGTATAGTGGGTGTTTTGAAGACTCAAGCAGTTAGCACCCAGATTTATAATAATAGAAATTCAAGATTCTGAGTGATAGAAAAAAACTCTTTTATTAAAAATATATTATGTTCCCTCTATTTTCCTTGTTATTATTCCTTGTCTTAAGCATGAGCTGTTTCAAACAAAATATTTGATTGTGATAACAATAGTTTAATTTTAGACTGCACAGTCAAAAAAAAAAAAAAAAAAGGAAGAACTCAATACATTCATCAAATTCCTATCACATAATACCCTCCCTTGAAGAACTGCTTTTATGTAGATTTCTGCCAACTTCACCATTGAAAACCCACTTTTAAATTCCTGTCAGGTGCTTTCTGCTTGAAGGGCTCCAGTGTGTAGGCGGCTGGTTTTCCTGTATGTGCCACGATGAGTCTCCTCCTCAGAGAGCTGGGGGAGGAGGGAGAGGGGAGTGTTTTTCCTCTTTTGCTTCGCACCGCATTTGTGAAATGAGAGACAAAATGTCCTACCGCCTGAAAAAACCTGTCCTGGAAAATTTTAATGTTCCAGAAAAAAACTGTTGATCAAGTTTAGGTGCTGGTATTTAATACTATATACCTCATCTGCTATTAATGGCCTGGTAATTTATATCATTATCTACAAATCCGTAATCTGGATCTGTTTATGCATTTCCTTCTTCTAGGCAAGCTGAAAAATGTAATTTGCTCTTACCTACCTGGAGATCACAAGGCAATATTCTCTTATTTTGGTTTTAAACAGGATAGAAAAGACTCCACATTTTAAAGAACCTGTTGACAAAGTTTATAAAACCAGATCACACGTAATTTTCAAAATAATATGTTTTTCCCGCTTTATTAGTTTTATTAAATGTCCTGGTAACATGCTGTATAAATTCCACGTGGCAGAAGTTTCTGTAATAGGGACCCTTTAAGAGGAGAAATCTTTCTCTATAAATGAGTGTGCAATGGAAGATGCGCAACTGGAAATTTTTTTAAATTTCCCTTGTGAGCCAAGGGACGAGCCGGCCCCATTTCAAGTTTACAAGCCATTCGCACACACAGGCTCTGAGCAGGGAGACACGCCGGGGTGTCCCACGAGCGACAAGGGTACAACCATCCTCCTCTGCAGTTTCGGGAACAGCCCTGTGCTCCCTTGGTGCTGAATAAGGTCATGGGGCACCTCCATCTGCTGCTGCTCCTCTGACCCTCACCAGGTCATTGTGCTTAATTTGATTAGCCGTTAGTCAGAGAGCCTAACACGTTCAGTTTGCTTCATGCATAGCATTTGCTGCAGGAATTAGGTTTGTTGCATGATGTGGGGTATAAACTATAATAATATCCACTTAGAATGTCATTTTCTTCTGGCTTTTACAGTATTAGAAAAAGTACTTGTATCACACTAAATGCATAACATTACTGTTCCCAACGCTGGTTTTACACTATCTTAATGAATACTTTCCAGCATGTGTTTTCTATCACAGTGACATCTTATGTTTCGAGCTAACGAGTTAATGGTGTAGAAGAAAAACGAGTCTCAAAAATGTCAAACGCAAAAAGGTGAAAATCACATACTTTGTCAGTTCTTCTGGTTCACAAACCAAAGCTGTCCCTGGGACCTGTGCTCCCATGTTTACCTCTGGTGACTCTGGGCAGTGGGTACTTGTCCATCAAAAGAGATGCTGTTGAGAATTGCCCAGGTGTGAAGAGCTCTCAGCACAGCAGAAGGCAAACACGTGATTCCCTTCTGCTCTTAATGGCTTGGAGGTAGATTTTGGGTCATTAGTTTTGAAAACATGGAGGTTTTGAATGTCACCATAGGTAACAGATTGCTGCTATTAAAAAAAAAAAAAAAAAAAAAAAAAAAAAAAAAAAAAAGTAGTCTATGTAGGTCAACTTATCTGTGTCTTCTCCCCACTGGATTTCACCCCACGGCCCTGTCTGTCAGTCTGTCAGGCTCCTTCTCCAGCCACCTCCCGGCTGGAGGCTGCTTGCAGCACCTTCCTTCTTCCCCATCCCAGTCTAAGCTGCCCTCCTGGTTTTACCAAGCAGCATGGGCTCTGAGCCAGGCCTTTCCTATTTGTGTTTTACCTTGCAATTTGCCATTTCTTTGTGGCATGCTTTTGAATGCCTAGCCTGCTCATGAAAATCATGAGAAATGGTCCTTCCTTATTGTCTCTTTTCCCTGATCAGCACTGAAAAGATGTTGCAAACCTCACGGGTGAGTTACAAGACGCCTGGGCAGCAATGTGTATACTTTATGGTAGTTGGCTGGAGAGTTGGAGGCATCCTCCTCCTAATTAAGGAACATAAACTCTGCTACCTTAATTACAGCAAGGAGTAAACTATACCAGCATAAGCACGTTCATACTGATATAGCTGTGTCCACCTGAGGCAATGCATTAATATCATTAAACAAAGAAGGAAAAAAATCACACCATCTGACAAAATATGCTGATGCATAATCCCTCTGTAAACGGAGCCCGAGGCTCATTCCTCCCGAAGAGCCGCCTCGGGCTCTCTCTGTGCCTCTGCCCGATGCAAACCGCAGCTTGTCAGTGCAAGGACTGGGCTGCCCTAGCTAACACCTGCAAAGTGTGAGTGAGCGGGCTGGCGAATGCACGTGCCCAGGTGGGCTGAGGAAAGTGATGTCCAGGCTAAGCCAAGAAAAACAAGGAGACTTGTTCTTTGGGGCAGCTTTGAGCTTTGCTGCTCTCCGGTACTAGGAGCTGATAATGTACAAAGCAGGGGGCGACAATGACATAGGCATTGGCAAGCCCATCTTGACGTGAGTCTAAGGAACTCACTGGGGCAAATGGAATATTTGGTTCTTCATCCCACTGTGCTGAGGCTGCGGCTAGGGAAGTCTCAAGTGCTGAGCTTCAGCCAAGCAACGCTGTCCTCCGTTGGTGGGAGCCAGCACAGGTGAGCACTCCTCGGGCACGCACCCCTCACACGCCCGGAGGCCAGCTGTCTGGCACGCACGTAGCCAAAATTGGGTGCCGCCTGCACTTGCGGCCAGCCCAGGGCCCAGCAGGGAAACACTCCTTCCTGTTCCGAGGCCGCAGCCATGGAGAAGAGATGGCTGAGAGGAACATTTTCCCTGGAGCTGATGCCTTCCAGGTGTGCTTGGGGAAAACGCGTCGCTTCCTTGTGCAGGTGCGGTGAGCAGGGCAGCAGCCCCTCCTTGGGGTGCAGGGGTAGGCTAACAGCTTTCGTGATCGCCTGCACCACAGTTTAACATAAAAGCAAGTGGCAGCCAGCTGGTTTTGTGTCTTCTCAGACACAGGGGAGAGACGCAGGGGATGGACCCAGCTGACCATTGAGGGAAGTTGGTCCCTTTTCTCGTCACAGGCTGGGCCGCCAGCGACAGCTTGAGGGGTGCCCCAGGGATCCCTCCCCACCCCACTGCTGTGCTCCCTGATGGTCAACAGCTAAGGGACAAGGACAAGAAGAGCCCACTCCCTTCCTAATAGCGTACGAAGGCCTTGACCAACTCCAGATATGTTCAGCACATCGAAAGATTGCACCTGTGGGATGCCTGAGGTCCCAAACCTGATTTTAACCGAAGTCTGCCTCTGTATTTGTGGCACTGACACTCCGGGAGGGATAATTCATTTATTCTTCCAAGCTAGAAAGGTGTCAGACAATCCCCTGCTAGGGATTTTAACACCTACTTTGCTTTTCTATCCCACTTTATTTTACCTGCCCTTACATTGTAATGTTGTTGCTGTAACAGTATGATATTGTGCCTCAGTGTGTTTTGAGATTTGTCTGAAAAGTGCATTATGGGGTACATTGTATTTTATAAGTGTTTTCTTTGGCCACTTTCAGTTGATGATACAATCTTTCTCTTATAACAAATTTATTCTCCCCTCTTCCTCTCTCACTTTCTGAATAGCCTGCTCAAAAAAAGTACATGTACATTAAGGACAGCAGAAACAGGCTGTAGTGTCAGGGAGTGAGCAATTCAGCTCGTGGTGCTGGGTTCAGAGAACAAGCAGCCAATCTGATGCTGAAGATGATGGACCACCCACAGTGCTTCCTCCTCATCTTCCTCAAAACAAGTACTTCTGTCCCATAAACATGACCATACGTGACCACTCACATAAAACCAGCTGAGAACATGACCTGAAGGTCGTTCCATTTGCAGATGAGCAGCACCCACCCTATAGCTCCTCTGCAAGCTGCTTCCCCGAGCTCTGCCCCCCTCTCTGGTTTTGTCACCCAGCTGGGGTGCTCTCATGCACCCCCACAGAGCATAATCCCAAAGCAGACTTCTCCATCATTTGCGTTTTGGGGGTTAACAATGAGAAGGCTAGTTAGCAACCTTCTAAGCTTTATAAAACAGAGCCAGCACACTGCAAGGAATACTGTAGTCAAGGGTTTTTCTGTAGAAGAATTAATTGTGTCTCACTGGAAAGGAATCAAAATGGCAGTTCTTCATGCAGCATGAATATAAAGGCAAAAGGAGGACAGTGACAGCATAATCTGGCACACAGAAAAATTCATGGAAGTGGGCTCTTTGGGGTTTGTCAAAATGAATTTTAGAAATTTTAATCTACCTTTTTTGTTATTGCTATTCAGGAGGATCTAAGATGATATTCATCACAAGGCAAAGGTTCACACTGAGACATAACGTAGAGTGATAAATGTGTTACTCACTAGGGCTATTTGAATCTTTTTGAATGTGAAAGCTTCTTTAAAATACATATTCCTTTTGCAATGAAGTCATCTCTTCCAGTAAATTACTAACATTACTGATTTTGAACATACTGTCACAATGAACCTCCGAAGAGATATTTATTTGAATACGTGCTTTTCTAACTAAGTGCTGTTCCATATTTCTGGAAATATGCTTAGCACATTTAATATTTATTTCAGTAAAAACTATCTTCTATATTTCAAAGGGATTCAGATATATTGTATGTAGCTATATTTCTTATTTTAAATTCATATCATAGAATCATAGATTGGTTTGGGTTGGAAGGGACCTTAAAGATCACCTAGTCCCCCCCCGCTGCCATAGGCAGGGACACCTCCCACTAGACCTGGTTGCTCAAGGCCCTGTCCAACCTGGCTTTGAACATTTCCAGGGAGGGGACATCCACAACTTCTCTGGGCAGCCTGTTCCTGTGTCTCAGCACCCTCATCGTGAAGAATTTCTTCCTAGGATCTCATCTAAATGTACCCTCTTTCAGTTTGAACCCTTTACCCCTTGTCCTATCACTACATGCCCTTAACAAAAGCCCCTCTCCAGCTTTCTTATAGTCCCCCTTTAAGTACTGAAAAGCTGCAGTAAGGTCTCCCTGGAGCCTTCTCTACTCAGGCTGAACAACCCCTTCTCTCTCAGCCTGTCTTCATAGAAGTACTCCAGGCATCTGATCATCTTCAGGGCCTTCCTCAGGACTTGCTCCAGCAGGTCCACGTCATTCTTGTGTTGGGGGCCCCAGAGCTGGACACAGGACTCCAGGTGAGGTCTCACAAGAGTGGAGCAGAGGGGGAGAATCACCTCCCTCGACCTGCTGGTCACACTGCTTTTGGTGCAGTCCAGAGTACAGTTGGCTTTCTGGGCTGCCAGAGCACATTGCTGGGTCATGTTGAGCTTGTCATCACTTAGCACCCCCAAGTCCTTCTCCTCAGGGCTGCTCTCAATCCAGCCTGTATTTGTGCTTGGGATTGCCCTGACCCATGTGCAGGACCTTGCACTTGGCCTTGTTGAACTCCATGAGTTTCACACAGGCCCACCTCTCCAGCCTGTCAAGGTCCCTCTGGACGGCATCCCTTCCCTCCAGCGTGTCGACCGCACCACACAGCTTGGTGTGGTGGGCAAACTTGCTGAGGATGCACTCCATCCCACTGTCCATGTCGCCAACAAAGATGCTAAACAGCACTTGTCCCAAAACCAAGCCCTGTGGAACACCATTTGTCACTGGTCTCCACAGTTCAAAATTTCACCTGTGCTTCAAGTACTAAGCATTATGCTAACAGACAGCCGTCAAAATGAAACTTGTTATGGGGACTGGGCAGGTTGGCTTAAGTCTGCCAACTACAGGAATCTTTCATTCCTCCTCTGAAAGCTCCAGAACTGACCACCACCTGACAGAGCAGACACACTGGTGCGTGTATAGATGTGATTTGGCATGGCAGTTTCTATATTAATGTGTAAGAGAGTTATGGCATCAGCCAGAGGTTTATAGTTCCTCAGTTTGATCCTGCAGTTATAGCTGTACAGTTGCTTCATCTCTCCAGCTTTCCTAACTTGTGACAAAGTAGAGCCAGACCTGAATTTTCACTGTCAGCTGCTCATCTGTGGTTGTTCTCCTAATGAAGGTGTAAGGGGAGCCGGAAAATCAAGTCACTGTAATTTACAAACCTCAGGTGGAGTCAAACAAATTCCCTCATCCTTGGGACTTTCCCAGCCTGACAAGGAAGCAGACATAGCATATTCAGACCTTCGGATCAGCTTTCTTGCCTTGAATACAAGCAGAGTTTATGTAAACCAGGTTTATTTTTATATATTTTTATAAATATATACACACATACATACATGCATATATACACATATGTATATGTGTATACATGTGTGTGTATATACATACATGTGTATGTGTGTGTGTGTGTATACACAACAAGCAAAGAGGGGGGGATCTGCTAAATAGCTGCAACAGATACAGTATTTACTCAGGGTGCTTCTGGCCGAGGCAATGCGAAGGGTGTACTCCCCTCTGCAAGTAGCATTTACTTTATCTTACCCACAATAGCACGTGTGTCTTAAACACATGTGAAATGAGTGGCTACGTTCAGATACCATATTACACATTAGAAGACAAATATGATTTTATTTCCCCCCGGAAGACACTGCATGCTAACCCTGATCTCAAACATGTTTCAAGGTACAAATTACATGCAGATCACCTGCACTGGTAATACAAATACTCCTGTTGAAGGTCTGTTTTAACTGTATATTTGTTATTTCAGTTCTGAGTTATTTGATTGCCATGATGACCCTTACCTAAACCATTGCTCTGGATATCATTCTGTCATTTTCTGACTGGTTCCCCTTTTTAAGTAACAGATCTTTGAAATAAATTTTATCAACAAGCCATTTAGATTAAAGGCCAGTTAAGACTAAATGTTCCTGTATGGCCAGAACACGTTACTTGCATATACTTGTAGCTATGATAAGCAAGTCTGCCTCTTAGTCTATATAAATGTAAACATATAAACCATATATTTATGCATATCTTGAGATGTGAAATTCTAAAAATACTGTAAGAACAGCAAAATAGGAAAATAAGTTGTTACCTAGGAATCACAGGATGTCATGCTCTCACAGCGTGCACATGTTAAGTGTGTAATATTTAAGGATAATAGAGGAGTTAAAATTTTGCTTAACAGAAAGATGATCTGCAGTATATTTAGTTCTACAACTAATGAGATTAATGGCTATAAATTGGTGCTTTTAAAATCTGTCTTATTTCTTATAGGTCTCACACATACTTTCCCTGGATGATCTCAAAACACATTTAAAAAGCTGGTGTATTCTAATTAGCCATGGTCTATTGCCAGAATGTATTTCAATTTTGGTAGAGTGTCCCAAGCCAAACAAGTCAGAGGACAGGATCAAATAAATTTATATTAGTTATAGACTAAGTTTTATATAAAAGCCCTTCTACACAGCAATAGAGCGAACATTTAATTATCTGGAACCTCATGCTGAATCTAGGCAGATTTCCCGAAACATTATCTTAATGCTCACACAAATGTAATTACTACTAAATCAATATTTTGTATTCAAGCCTAATTACAGTACATGAATTAGAATGCCACTAAAGAGATGTGCCGTTGGCTGGTTAGTAGGCTTTATCTGGCTGATATTAAAACTGACAAAGGATCTCAGCTTTGGCTGCCCCGATGTGAGTACACAATGTTAGAATCCGCTTTGCAAGTTTTGATAATTGTCACGTGTATGGTACGTCTGCAAAAAGCTACCAGTCTTACTGTCCCCAAATAAATTCTTAAGGAAAACACAACTCCTCTTTTTCAGATGGCATTCCCATTTCTGAAAGGTAAAGTTTTCTTTGAAATATTTCAGAGAAGGACTTAGAATAGAATTTCTAATAAGGACTGAGATGACATCAGTTGCAAACAAATGAACTAAGGTGTTTTAAGGGCTTTTTGCTTTGACGTGCTCCCTATTCAGTTATTTGTCCCTAGCAGAAGTCATTGTAACATCCCAATTCTGGGATCTCAAATCTGAGCTATCAAAGAAGGAAACACAAATTGGAAACAGCAGGCAGGACTCATCTAACTTTCCAGCAGTTTGTCATCATAAGATCTCCAAGGTCAGAGCTGCACAGAAAAATGTATCGCCTTCAGAATCACACCCAAATTATCCTCCCTTACAGTTTCAGACCGGTTTGCCTCACTACAGTCAGCAGACTCGTCACCTTCCTGTGGATATTCCAAGCACTACAGCGTGGGCAAAAATTTTTGTTTGTTTTCTAGCATAGATAGAGTTGATCATGGTCAGAAAATCCAAAACTTCTATACTGTTTCTCCCTTCTTATTAGCAATCTTCTCAGTATGTATAGCTCCTCCAGGATCCTTCTCCTGTTATAAAATATTCCTCCCAGAATTTACTCTGATATGTAATGAGTGTTCATACAAAGTAATTATGGCTTCAATTTTTGCACTTGTTGGTCTTCTTTTCCATAGAAACCAAATGCACAAGGACCACTAAAGGCACCATATCCAAATGGCAGACAGAGAACACATTAGTACCATACTCATGTAACTTCCCTGTCTTTAGCAGACTTTTAGTGAAATCATTTTGGAAAGAGATGGAGAAATGGAGGATACTGAGGTTTCTTTCCTTCTTTTGTCACCTCCACATACAAATATGGAGAAATATGAGGCATCCCACATGTATTAATTTTGTTCATTGCAGTTCCATTACCTGTACATGAACTCCTGGAGAAGATCTAGGAAATGAGGTGGTTGTTATTAATCATAGAATCATAGAATCATAGAATGTTTTGGGCTGGAAGGGACCCCCAGAGCCCATCTAGTCCAACCCCCTGCAGTGAGCAGGGACACCATTACCCAGATCAGGTTGCTCACAGCCCCGTCCAACCTGGGCTTGAATGTTTCCAGGGATGGGGCCTCCACCACCTCTCTGGGCAACCCCTTCCAGGGTTTCACCACCTTCATTGTAAAGAATTTTTTCCTTACATCTAATCTAAACCTACCCTGTTTCAGCTTGAAACCATCACCCCTTGTCCTGTCACCGTTGTCCCTACTGAAAA
>KL264026.1:15865-28365 GCA_000699545.1 Podiceps cristatus
ATGTTTAGTTAAACCATGACAATTCCTGCTACAGTATATTGTAGTTGCCAAAGTTTAGATGAGTTCAAAGTGATTAGATAAACTGCTGGAAAGAATATGAAATGCAAAGGTATCGTCTGTGTCTGAGGGAGTCTCTGACCCACAAACTGCTGGAGGCCACACGAGCATCCTAGCGAAACACACTGTACGTGTAATCTTCAGCCTTCACTACCAGGGACATTCACTATCGTCCGGCATTGGAAGCAAAACAACGGGTCCCCCTTTGATCGGCTGCTGTCCTAAATTTTTCTTCTAATTGCCTTAAGTACCTTTCATTTTATGCTATTCAGACATACTTCTATAACTCCAGTCCTCAAGCACATCCAGTTCTTTCACTGTCTCCTCTTCATTTTTATATTAACTTTGCATCATCAAGTTAATTTCACCAAGACTTTTCCACTCCTTGTGTCAGGGTCATCATTTTTCTATGAAAACAGAACTGATCCTAATACTGATCTTTGAAAAATACAGTTTTCGACTTCCTCTTCCAGTGTAAAATTTCCTTATGTAATGCCACCTCCTTTGTCCACATTCCTACCTATTCTACAGTTCCTTTTTTTTTTTTTTGTTTTTTTTTTTTTTTTTTTTTTTTTTTTTTTTTTTTGGAAAAAATTTGAAATGGAAGAAACTTTCAATTTATTCACCAGGCTTCCTTGTCAAAACTGAACCAAAATATACATTAAATTTTTGAGTTACATCAACTTTCTGAGTTACAACTAAATTGTCATTAATCATCAAGTCCACATTTTCATGATTGGTATTCATATATTTATGTGTGGAAAAAAGCTTTGGAAAATCTACTGCAGGTTGATTTTCCTTAAACTGTTCAAACTTTCTCTCTTAAAACTTCTTCAGATAACCAGTTCTATTTTTTTAGTTATTTCTGGTAATCACTTATATCAGATGTCTTTCCTAATGTGAGTATTCTACCAATGGGGACTGGAGCAAGAGCTTTTAATAAAAATCTCTGCCAGGTGTAACTTTGCCAAGAAAACTCCCAGTCTCCTCCAAATTCAAGACTCTGCACTCCTCCAACTCTTAATTAGTTCCCCCAGGCATCACCCACACTGCTAACTGAAACGCCCAGCAATACTCCTGTGCACTCAAGCTAACCAGCATGCAATAGCCTCCATCTAGTTATCACAGTAAACTTTCCTAGATGCCAAAATGTTGTGATGACATACAAAATGGCAAACGGGAATGACAGTTCCTAACCTGTCCCTGGGAACTGTCTGGGAGCATGCTTGCCTGGCACCAGCCAACCGTGCGCCAGGGACTGCTGTAGCAGCCGAGTGGGATAGATGACGAGTCCGGGGCCTGGGAACATGCCAGGCACTGCTGGATGTGTCAGGATGCAGCCAGCCTTCATGCCTCACGGTTTGAAAGACAAACCCTTAACTATAAGGCTACTGTTGTTTATCCTTATGCTAAATCTGCACTGAATCAACTCTCGGTCACTCAGTACAAGGTCACTCTCTACAAGCTAGTATTCTCAGAGATTTCATCTCATTATTTACTAAAATCATTGCTTGACAGTCTTCACCTAATAGTGATTCCACGATCCTGGAAATGCCCCGTGTTTGTGTTTTAATGCTAATCTGGACATTTTTCGTTCATCAGGCTACCACTTTTGCATCCTAGACATTTTTTAACCATTATTCATGTAAAGTCTTTTTATTCTATACCCTTCTGTATCATTTCAGAGTGACTGTGAAAAATAAACTCTGAAGCTGTCTCAGAAAACTGCTATTCTGGGTATGCTGCCAGTCATCAGTAGATCGCCCTGTAAGCAGGAGGTCCTAAACATCTTTGTTTCAGTCTGTCTTCTTTATAAAAATCTTTTGACGCAACTTGGAAATTGCCAGGGAAATTTTAATTGGCAAAGGCATGTGGAGCAAAAATCTGATAAATGGCTTGTAAGAGATTTTCACTGTTCAATTTAGATACCAGGCACACTAAATAGTCAAACGAAGGCAGTTCATAGTAAAAACTATGCAGGACACTTTCAGCAACCTAATCTGCTTGTGTGTACCATACCTGATGCCTGAAGTGAGGTAGTGGGCTTTTTTTTTTAGCATAAGAAAATGGGTGATTATCTTTTCTAATTTTTCCATGGAAGCTGCAGAGAAAAGTGAGATGGAGAAATGGACAGACAGATGGGTACAGGAGAGGTTCTAGTTTCCAGTGGCTTCCTGTTCTCACTCCTATGTTTAAGTACTTGCACTCTGTGCCAATTAACGGCCCAGCCCCAGTCCTTCTTGCACTGTTTTTACAATCTATCATTTCATACATGGATCATTCTGCCTTTAAAACCACAGTGGCTGGAAGCAGGAAATCTCTTGAACTTTGTGCCAGGGTATTTCCGCTTCAAAGAGGACTTGTGTTCATGGAGGTCTTCTACACAAAAAGTGATAGCCATTCAGCTCTGCACTATTACATACAGCTCACTTGTGCAGAAGTACTTTTTCACCTAAACTGAGAATATTGGCACTTTAGTTAACAAAAATAGGGCTTTTGTGCAGCTCTAAAAATTGTAACCCATAGATAAAAATGATTCTTCTTCATACACTTTTATTACAGATCAGGTTAGACAAGCTTTTGAGGTGAATGTGATGCTGATTGTAAAGCAGTAGAACACACTAGTTTGGGAGTTTGTAAAACACCATTTGCTTATGTCAGATAAACTTATTTTTTCCCAGAGTGACATTTAAGTTAAATAGATGGGTAAATAGTTTCCATCAAGAGAAATGGCAGTACATTGTTCATAATTTTTATCACCAACTCTTCTAAAGAATATCATGATTAAAACAGGTCTCAATTCTGAATCAACTTGAAGGAACAACAGAAAAATTAACTCCATGTTTAGTGAATGCTACATAATTTATTTAATAAAGTCTCCAAATAAGCATGGAAATTACAGGCCTGACTACAATTGAATGTATCTGAAATAAGACACTTTACATGGCTGATTGAACACAAGCACACAGACAAATGGAACTGGAAAGGATTTTTAACATGGAAAGTTTAGATTTTATGGTTCTTCCTATCATTTATAACAAACACTGACATGTAAAACAACAGAAAGGGCATTCCATCTTGCAGATGACATAAAAGCTTCTAAGCTAAGTTGTGGCAAGAAACTTATTTAAGAGCTAGTTTTCATACACCTAGATATCATGGCTTGATTTTGGAACTCAAATGCTATCAAAATGTACTACCTCCTCAAGTTCAGCATAGAAACATACAAAAAATACTTATTTGGCAAAGACAAAATGATTCAGCAAGTTCCAGGCACTTGCAAAATAAGCATTTTATGTTTGCAGCTGCATGTCTCTCTGAAGGACAAGCTGACAAAAAAAAAAAAAAAAAAAAAAAAAAAAAAAAAAAAAAAAGGAAATATCCCAAGAAGTAGCAATACTATGCAAATTAAAATCAGTAGTATAAGATGCTGATGGGAAAACGTTTTCTTTTCCTCAATTATCACCATTAGAGTAAAAATTTGATAGGTAGTATCACCAGACAGCAGTCACAATGTATATTTCTATATCTTACTCCATTTTTCATTAAGACAATTTAGAATTAAAGATTAAAGCCTTAGTATTGAACACAAAACAGAGTATATATTCACATCAACACAACCAGCCTGCAATGTCTCACATTTTATTTCTCCTCTATCCTTGTTCATTTATCATCTCTTATCCTCAGCATTCTAACTTGCATGCTTAAATCTTCACTTTAGAGTGCCATAAATATGAAATTATTTGTAAAACACTGTATATGCCTTAAGGTTTTATAAAAATTAAATGTTGTATCTGAATGGCATCATTAATCATAGTTAATGGCCAGCAAGGGAACGTTAACAGGTTACAAAACAGGTTTCCAAACAGAACAAAGACATACAGACAAAGTCTGGAATATTTAAATCTTATCAGCCATAAAGATCTCAGAGGAATTAAGACAAGAAACAGCCAAGCACCTGTACATACAAAGGACAGTATCTGCAGAGGGTTTCAGAAATATACCTGTGGTGTCCCATGCGTCATCATTTTGTTCCTAAGAGGGAGAAAAACAGTGTGCAAGATGTTTCAGACAGAAAGACAATAATGGATGAAAATTCACATTAAAATCAAGTAATAATATGATACTGTTTCTAATGACCAGATAGGGAAAGGACACCAAATGATTTGGTAATACTTCTTTGTGCCAAAAAGAAATCTATTATCAAAATCAATTTTCTTCAGGCACTTCAATGGTAGGACTTACGTATATGATTAATTCTTTAGAATCTGAAATAAAATATGAGCTAAGCTCTGTAAGGTGACGACTCTGATGATGGCATTTACCACAGAAGATCTGTCCATACTAGAAATTGCAAATGGTATGTAATGGGGATGGAATTCTGCAGGAGGAGGACATGGAACATTAATTCATGTGCATTTTGTACTGATTAAAAAAAAACCCTGACACTGCTAGGTTTGAAGATGTAACTGACAGGAAAAACCAAAAAAACAACAAACAAAACTCAACAAATACGCTAATTACTTTAAAAAGACATTTTCTCTGTGCATTTCATCGCATGCTCAATACCAATACTTACATCTTTACACAGAACTCAGTCAATTAGGGCTGATTCTGCAAAAATACCTCTGTACACACCCTTGACCTTTAGAACAGGATTTTCTACTCAGGGGAAGACAATTGCAGAACACAGAAGCCACTTAGTTTCCCCTCTCATTAAGCGATGCTCAGAGGCAAGTCATTTTTTTAAAAAGCCTTCCCCCCCCTCCCCAAACATCTTTCTGGAGACTCCAGGAGTGCTCTGTCATATTCTGCACTACTCTTAAGAAGTAACATATTTACTTTTTTTTTTCCCCACTGACCTCTGTCTGTAGCTGCACGACAACCAAAACTGTACAAAACAAGGGAACAATTACATCCGCATGGAAATGGAATCAGAGAACACCCATTACTACTCTGGGCAGTTCTACCATCTAGCTACGCGAGCATGGGAACATGTTCTGAGGGATCCAGGTGGCTTCACTGATGCCCACCAATGGCAGCAGAGCATGGAATGGCAGAGGATGATTAGAGAGAAGACTAATTTTTTTTTTTTTTCCCCTACACAAAGCAGTAACGAAAGGAAAACAAGTAAAAAGATACAACTTTTTTGAAAACCAAACCAAACAAAATCTCACCTAAATCCTCTTGCAACAGTTCCTCATAACTTTCTTCCCTGCTATAGCAGGAAGCATTCTATATTTTCAGTAGAGAACAGCCAGTGCCTTAAAAAAATGCTGGCTTGGCTGATAATCCACATTTCCCCTCAGTAAACACTTTTTACTAGTTTTAGTTAAAAGCTCTTAATAAAACAAACTTTGAAGAGTATTGCCAGCAAGGAAAGTAAAGAAAATTAATTACTCTAGTTAGCTGTAGAAATACTGACTTTAAAATACAAAGCAAACCAGCTGAAAAGAAACATAAGCTCTTCATTTGGAAAGAAAATGGTCTAGTTTATCCCCAGATTTGATGTTTATACCCAGAAACTGATTTGATGCGGGCAGCCAGAATGGGATCTGGATTTAGCTAAGTAGTAAGTCTGGCCCATAACAATTTCACAAAGTAGCCTAAAATAGATAATACCTGGAAGCTAGATACATCTCAGTGTTAAATGCCAAAGGCTATATTCAGTGTCTACACTCGTTACGGCACATTTCTATGATTCAGCTACAACACAATAATCTGCTAAAAAAGTTTCTGACTTAAACGAGAAGTTAAATTCTAGCCTATTTACTAAGCAGTATCATAGTTTCAAGATCAAAATCTTATCCTATGGTCACACTGAAGTTTGGTTTGCATTCTCTTATCCACTCTTTTGTTGCCTGTTGCTGCTAGCAAGACACTTTTTTCTACAGACATTTAAAAAAGAAAAAGAGAAAATAGCATAGATCAGGTGATGATGTCATACTGAGCAGTTTTGCCTCACAATTCAACTGCTGTTATTGCTCCTAACTTAGGTTCATGTAAATGATCAAAGGATACCCTTTAAAAAAGTAAAAAAATAACATAATTGTATTATTTGTATATATTATTATACAGGTCTGACACTGCAGAAAAATCACTTGGCAAGCCAATCATCCTCTGATTTACAGAGCGTATGACAACATGCATAAAAAAGGCTGTCCACATACTATAATCTTAGCTAGCATCTTACCAAAAAAATAACACCTACATTCTCAATATCCTGTCTACTGGGAGGCTTGCACATTTTCTTTGATGACAATATATTACGTCATAATTGATAGTGACTTTTTTTGCCCTATGAGAAAAATCTCCATAAAATTGTTCAGCCAGCCAAGATGACTGTGCTTAGTTTTCTCGAGTGCGAGTAAATACCAAGTTTCTTCTATGATGAGAAAATACATGATTATTTTATATTAATGCAATTTTTCTAAAGCTACATCCTGTCTTTGCTGAATATGGATGGCTGTAGCTCAGGGATGGAATAAACCTCTTCAGAAAGTGTGGACAGAGGGAGAAGGGTCAGCTCTCTGCATCGTGTTCGGGGTGGAGGAACAGTTCTTGCATCCCGACCACGGTGGTTTTAGCACGACCGCAGGTGCGGTGACATGAGGGGAGATCACTGCGTGACCGCATATAGACAAGCGGGGGGCTCAGACTCGGTCCTGACTTGGCCGCAGCTTCCCTGGACTTCAGGGAGGTAGGACCCGACCGACGCGTATTACCTCACTCTCCCAGAGCCGCCTTGGTCCCTGCTGTTCGAGACAGACTCTTTAGGAGGTGTGAGCCACTGGACATACTCATCAGCTGCGTGACTTTGAATGACTGGGGTGACACCTCAAATCGGCAAGCAGGGTATGCAATGTTACTTTTTTCCCTCAATGTGCTAAAATCTCTCCCAATGATACAATATCAAAAAGTAAATTACATGCATAAAACGACAAAGATCTCCCATAGAAAGCAGCTTATAAGACAGACTAAGCAGAACTGATGAAACATCTCCCACATCTAATTGTGGATCTATAATGCTAAAAGAAAATATTTATATATTTTTGGGTCCCCTAGAATAAGCAAGAGCAGTGAAAAAGAGTGAAAACTACTCCTGTGGAAAACAAGTACTTAGGTAAATACAGCCATCAGGACGAGGAAAATATGTTGAGTATAGTCCTGTTCTCACTGAAGATAATGGCTTTATAAAAACAGTTTACCACATGCTTTATTTTTCTATTCAGAAGCTGCAGATTAAAGACCATGGTAATGCCACAGATACAACCCATCAGTAGAAATTGCCTGAAAATTGTCTGCCAAGCCTACACCATAAGAGTGATTTCCTATAGCTTACACTACTCATTTGCCTATGCCAATAAAAAAAATACAAAATGTGGACTGAATTCTGCCACAGCACCATAGGAATATATATTATTGCACAATGTTCAAAGTAGGTGGTGTAGTGCCCAGCACTGTCAATGCCCAGTATTTTCTCCTGGAGGCATTAACTTCTTATAGAGGTTTCGGTTCAGAAAATCAAGTAATAGCTTACAAAGAGTAATGTTTTCTTTGTCCTTTTTTTCATGTAACGTTAGATTTAATGAAATCTGAGCCTCTCAGATCAATTGTGTGCCCTTTTAAATAGGTAAAACGCTGCAATTTGAAAAACTAAGCATATAAGCCCATCAGCCCTGCTGATGAAGCGAGAGGCAATGACACGTGGTAACTTTCATTTGGCCTTTTTGTGTAGGCAGAAGGTAGTATGGAACAGCCCCGTTTTTCTCACAGGAGTTAATGTTGTCAGTGAGAACAAAGACGACCACAGGAGTTACATCAGATTTTGAAGTTATGGGGTTCACTGACTGAATCCCACGGGACTATCACCCTGTCTTATGGAAATGTAAGATCCCGTATTTATTCCAACAAAGGGTGGTAAGGCACTCGCTTATGAACCTTCCTCTCACTACTGGCCCTACTATGAATTATTGCTGTAGTGATCAACATTTTTGAGTATGGTCTTATCAAACTCAGCACTATTTTTACTATTGCATTTCCACATTTGTGTATGGATATGTACACATACAAATATACCTGAACAAACCTCATTTTCACATACCTGCAACTCCACTTATTTATTAACACATAGTAGCTGAAACTGAATGATACATTCCAGCTACAGGTAACTTTTATTAGCTGCCAAGCCACCTAGTTCCAAATTTATGTAAATCATCTTCCAAAAGTTTTGTGATATTAAAAACAACAGTAACAAATATAAAAGCAAGCACCCCAGTAAAAATCATGCCATTTATATTATTGTATCTTTAGTTACTGTGACAGTATAAAAAATACCTACTCATTCAAAACCAGAAAAAAGATATTTCTGTCAATATTCTGCTATTTAGGAGTATGAGGTAACTCAAAATGTGTTTTGTGATTTATAATGAAACTCATAAGGAAAACAGCTACTGAAAAATATTATTTGTAAAGCATACTATTAAGTGAAAGAGCTGTAACTTGACCTCTTTAACTACATTTTACTCAAATCAGAGAACATGATGGTGAAGGGCAGGCAGTAACAACACAACTTGAAAACTGAGTAACAAGTTGTCATATAAAAGCCTCCAAGTATATTTTTAACAAGATGCTCTCGATGCTTCAGTAAAACACATGCCAGAAGGACTCTGGGCTCTTCCCTTCTAAGAAGCCAGCACATGCACGCACTACAGACAGTAAATGACTCTGGGAACAAATTTCTTTTTCCAATGTTAAGTATTGTTTGCCATAAAGTAAACCAGAGAATTATCATTTCAAACTGCACTAACAGTGGGTTTTTTCACCTTTCAGAAGGCAGAAGAATGACATGTAACTGCCTCTCCAGCCCCTGTCTCAGCTTCGCCAGCCTGCTTCCCTCCTGTGCACCGAACGGCGCAAAGGAGGCAGCGCGGTCCCGCGCGGCTCATGGGATCCATTGAAACCCCTTTTTTTGTAGTATTTCCCCCACCTCCAAATACGAACTAACTGAAGACAATTTCAAGGGGCTGGTCTAGGTACTAATGTTTAGCAGCCTTTTTCTATTCTGTAAGACACATTTTCAAAATTAAGTTTGGGATCTTTAAAGCAAATAAATAAAATCCATTTTAATTTCAACATATATTTTAAATTACAGTCTTCAGTAGGAAGACGAGTAGGAGTAAATGCTTTAACACAGAGAACTGAGTTTTGAAAAGTTGGCATTTGTTAAAAATAATGACAAATGAAATACAATCTTCTTCTCTATGCCTACAGCACGTAGTAATGGTCCTTTCCTGTTGAGTGAGAGTCGTAAGTGTATTGTGAGGAAGAAATTTTGGCAAATGCTACGAAGTCATTCACTGGACAACTTTGTGGAATTAAGTGGGATCATGCTTTTCTTTTAGCTATAAAGAATTTACTTACCACTGAGGTAAGAAAATTGTAAGTTGTCTACAGAGGTAGCCAAATTTTCATTAGCAATAAAAGATGTACAAAGGAGGTGGACAGAAGAACATTGTAGTGGATGATTCCACTTGAATTAAGTATTTAGCTTAGATGACCTGAGGTATCTCTCTCACCTATATCATCACTGCTTCTTTAATAGAGACACATATGCAATGAGATGTAATAAACATTTTGAATGACTGCCAAATCAATTTTTTAAAAAAGTATAGTTAAGTATTATATACAGTAATTCTATCTCTTACCTGCCTACCAAGCTGAAAAGTATGTATTAGAATTAACTGCATGTGGTGGGGCAAGAGGGAAAGAAGGTAAGCACATCATGTAATATGCCCTAACAATAAGGTGAGGGACTACAGGAAGGCCTCATGATGTGCAGGTGAGTTAGATCGGTAATTCTCGGAATTTTTGTATTGTATCTTATTGTGGTCTATTTTTTTTGCTACTTGTTTACAAAAAATCCTGAAGATTTTTTTTCAATATAAATTTGATAAACTATGTTAAAGCACTCAACAACTCCTACTGAAATTGTGATCATCAAAGTGATATTCACTACTTTACAGAAATCATAAAAAAAAAAAAATATGCATTAGGACTATGACAGTTACTCTGGGGTTCAAGGAGTTGACACTTACTAAATGTAAGTAGGAATTAATTGAGATTCTTGGTTATGAAGCTGTTATCATTTCAAGTTCCTGTAGGTCCCCAGATATTAGACATGCTTACCAAAATTCTTCAGGTAGAGAGGAAAGACAGCATCACTGTATACAATTCCCTAACTATATTATATCTCACACAGGTATATGGTACTGTCTATTATGCACAAAAAGTGATGCTAGGGAAAATGTTCAAAGTTAAGTCCACAGCTAAGTAATTTGCAGAATTTTATTCTAAGTGCTTGATATAATACACATTCCTAAAATAATTTGGACCTGATAGGTCTCTCACAGCAAATTTTTGTGATACCATGACAAGATAAATAAAAGGATTTAATAAACAATAAACTTCGGTACTGGGAAACAGGTCTGAGTAGCCTCTAGGGATATCATGCAGAACAGCCGCTACCGATTCTGTTTTGCTGGTGACCACTGTATTCATGTAACTAACTGTACCAAATGATAGCTGAAATCACGTATTTCTATTTTAAAATACAATTATTTGTGCACTGTGCTTTGTGCAAAGATATTGTCCACATCTCTTGGCCACAGAGGAGGCTCATACCCTGAGACACACTCTGTTAAAATGCGTAATACATTTAAATAAAAACGTTGAACTTTTCACATTGCAAACCTCTTCAAACTCCATTTGTTTGCTATTATAGCAAACTCTCTGTTGTGCTAGACCTCCAGTAGCAACACTAATACATACCTAAAATACTTGCCATTTCTTAGGTTCTTTCTCTGTTTTGGACACATCAACAATCTGCTGAAATAAAAAACTACTGAGTGAAGCTGGCAATTTTTAACTTCAGTTACTGAATAGATACTTAACCTACTAGCGTTATCATCCTATCACACTGCCATCATAACCATGATTAAGAAGGTTACATTCCAGAAATACAATTATATTGCTGGCAAGGTGGTCACACTACTTAGTTTAGCGATAATGCAAACTACAGTAAAGCTACCCTTGAGTGACAGGATGATTTGGGGGAAGATTTATAGTCTCCTTGCAAAAGTCTTCAAGAAAATTTTATGTCTGCTGGGACAAACAGATTTGTCCTACGTAAAATCTTAGGAAAATACATTTATAATAAATAAGAAAACAGATTTCAATAATACTAAACAGACATTAAAGGTCTTTTGCCTTTTTTAAGAAGATTTTTTATGTATGATTGAAGTTTATACAACACTCCAGAAAAGCCATCATGTGTTAGATTGAAAAATAAAATCAGAAGCATTTTCTGTCATATAGGTATACATGAAAGAACAGAAACGTTAATGTCTTAGAAAGTGTATGTCCAGCTTTGTACCGTTACTCATTTAACAAAGCAGAAAATAAGATACTGTACTGTAAACAAAAAGCTACAGTAAAGGACATTTTGAAATTTACACAAGTTTGAGTTCATAAACATTTTGGTTGCTCCATAACAGTTTTCATATAAAATGAATAAAAAACCCTTGGACAGCTTTCATCACTCTTGACTACTTTTCACTTAAATGCACACAGACATACTTTATATAGCAATATACTGATGTACATGGATATTAAACTATGATTACTGCCTTTTAACTGAGATGTGTATTGTCCAATCAATATTATCTGTAATTGAAATACTCATACATTATGTATTCCCATCATGTTGTTAAGTATAAAAACATGAAAATATAACTTTACATTATTTCAGTTATATACATCAGTTCAGGCTTGACAAAGATTTTTTACACTATGATTTTTAGAGGAATAAGCCCAGAGGTACAATAAATAGCCTTCCACTGTATACAGTAATGCAATTCTACTTTTTCAAAAAGTTTAGATTACCATATGAATATTATTTTAGTTTGGTCATTCTAGCATTGAACATTAAAAATCAGAATGCATCCCCCAACATTCCTGATGAGGAGTAATGCAGAGAACACCTATGGATTACAGATGTGTCAAGAAATGTGGTTTAGATTAATTAGAGGGAAATTACTGCTAGTTTAATTAGAGGGAAATTACTGCTAAGTCTGACATTGAAAACACTGTGTATACCTCTTCTGCTGACCGGACTGAGAGTACACACGGTGTTCACATGCTTGCAGAAACAGGCTCCGAGCTTGTACCACAAGAAGGGATTTCAAATTCCTGATAAATGCTCTGTCTTCTCCAATGATCAGTAAGTATTTTACTTAAGCCCAAGAAATGGATTCCAACTAAAACTGCAAGTGATATTTCAAATTTTATTTAAGTCCAAAATAAAATAGAGATTTACTGATACTGCATGAGGCAATGTATCCACAGTGCAGAAAACTGTAAGCTTTTCAACCAAATGTACGGAA
>KL264026.1:33365-59102 GCA_000699545.1 Podiceps cristatus
TTCATCGTATCACAGGGTTTCCTTTGTTCGATGTACTCATTCATGGTTGACTCCAGCAAGTAGGCATATTTTCCTTTGGACTTCCGTACTCGAGCTACCCCTTCTGCTGTAGTCCTCACAAACACAGATGGTTCTGCACTTTTCATATAGGTCCACATTTTATCAAACACTGCAATTTTAGATCTCTGTGGAGACAATATGAAGCCTAATTAACTAATCTTTACGTAGACAGCAAAAGCACACCTGGGAAAATATGATTATGTCATTTTTAGGCAAGATTATTACCCAATGTTGAAAGACAGCAGCACTGACATTCTCTTTTTCCATTAATATTATGCTGTCATTGTATGTACGGCTTTTTGTATTTGTTATATTTGTCAAAGATTTGAAAGAAACAGTGCTACTTCCACTTTATAAGAGGTGTGCCCGATTAAAATATAAGATTTATATTCAAACTTCAGCAAAATATTAATTAGAAATTTCCACTCAAACAAGATGATCCTCTTTTTTGCAGCTCTCTGAAGCTGTGTGTTATGAAAACTAGAGGTGAGCTGAAATGGGTCAGTGGCACTGCAAAACTTCAGATTGCTCCACAGAGGAAACTAACATTGCTGTGAAATCTGAAGGGAACGTTAATAGTGAGGCCCGTTTCAAGGTTGTTCTTATTTGTAATACTCCACATGCCTCACCAACTCAACTCAGCAGGTCAGGGTTTTCTTTCAGAAAGGCTGTTACCTGAAGTACATTTCTTTTGCTTTAACCAATTGGTAGTTATAACTATAATTGGCAGTTTTAACTACCAACTGATTGTTATTTTCTAACCTGGGAAAAAAAAATGGAGGGGAAAAAAGTTTGCCACCTAGATGTCACCAAAAGAGAAGCTGTTTTATGAAAGAAGCGTCAGGCAGAATGAGACATATGCCAAGTCTGGGTCAGTAACAATCACCAGAGTATATGAAGCTGGATTTCTCATATTGCCACATACTATAAAATTGTCATGAAGAAATAAAAAAGCATAGGTTTATGTCATCTCCCCCTATGTAAGCCGAGTAGAAAACCTAAATGTGCTAACATTTCACATTCTACATTGTCTGATCAAAATATCTGTAGAACTACCAGGATAGCTGACGATCAATCCCAATGAATTTCTTAAAAAGACAACCTAAATGATTACATGAAGCAGACAAACTTCTGCCAAATTTAATATTATGTTGCATGTAACTCAGCTATTACTACATTTCTGCTCTGCTGTAGAAAACTAAGACCATTTGGGTTTGTAGTTATCTTTGTTCTCTGTGAGTTATTACTATTATATGTGCAAGCATACCAAATCTGTACTATGATAAAATGTATTACAAGTACTTCTCTACTAGACACATCTTGTAACATACACTTCAGAACTGCAATTCTGCTATCACATTTATAATCATACCATTTTAAAAACTAAATGAATCAAGTATAAAAGCATCAGTAATGCCCTCACTATCTCCCAAGGCTTCACTGTTCCTGTAGAACTGCATTATCATTTTCCCGGACTTATCTTTATTTTCCTGTCCAGAAATGTAGTCTAGGAAGGTTCTGAGGCTCAGATTTCTCCATGGTCTCTGTACATCTACTAGTATTAAAAGTTCTGGCAGTACTAAGAACCACTGAAAGTTTTCCAACATCTAAATATTCCAACTATTACCAGAAGCTACATGTACATTAGCACTGCTGGCTCTTTGAAAATTCCCTCACAGATCATAGAATCATAGAAAGGTCTGGGTTGGAAGGGACCCCAAGGATCACAGAGTTCCAACCCCCCTGCCACAGGCAGGGACACCAACCTCCAGGCCTGGACCCACACGAGGTTGGCCAGGGCCCCGTCCAACCTGGCCTTGAACACCTCCAGGCATGGGGCATCCATATGCTTATATGTTGACCTACACATACTCAGTATACCCATTGATGTCAAAAGAGTTGGATATACTCGGCATGACCAGAATGACTGAGAATAATAACTGCGTGCTGAAGGCACAGTGGGTTTCTCAGATTCTTGGAACATCTGCTACATTGTATATGCACTGTTCTTGCTCTAGCTGAGAAGATCCTAAAAATATGATCCCAAGAACCAGGGGAATCCTAAAAAATGCTATATTGCACCATCTTTGAAAAGGCAGTTCACAAAGTAAATTATCACTGTGTACTATAATCAGTAAAAATCCAGCATTGTACTTTCCTCTGCCTATAATTTATCTGATACATAGACAGAAACACGTAAGTGTCTCTAACAGATAGCAAACAGCATTCCATGCCTGAAAGAGACTCCCATCTGCAGATGCGAGCTTCCATCTGCAGTCAGGCCATTTAATGTCTGAGAGACTCCATCGACTTCACCAGAGCATATAAAGAAAGTCTAAATCCTAAGTGCATAGCTTTCTATCACCTCTTCTCAGAGTCTTGCTGCTGTTGCTCACTTCCCTGGAAGCAGAGCTACCAGTGTTTAGCTCCGCAGGGTGCTCAATCTCCTCCTTAGCCCACTCAGGCTTGGACTCATAGTCCCCAGTCTTGTACAAAGGAGCTCAGCCTTCCCTGAAATCGCATTCTCTAAGCTTACTCTCTAATTAAATGCAGATGCTCCATCCCATTCCCACCATAGGTCCATTTCCATTTGGCAGCCTACATCCAACTTGCTGCATGGGATTTAGCACTAAAAACTAAGCTTCTAACAGTGTTACAAAAATGATTACAGTGATATTTTATGAATTACCATAAGTCTACTTTATAAGGGGGGAAACTTAAGCGGTCTTACATGGTTCAGTTCAACCCAAAGCAGACAGCATACTTCCACGTGCCTATCACTGCAACTTTCATTAGAAAGCATTTGAATCCCATGTTGTAGAAAAGATTATGCTGACACTTAAAACATTATTTTCTTCCTGTACAAACATTCAACTACTAAGTAAACAAGCATTCTTTATTCCAGTTAGGTAACTGTCATGAACAGGTCCATAAACTGACCTAACTGCCTTTTGTTATTCCATTGTTTCCTGGTTTATTAAAATTACCTTTTACAGGTTTTGATATATATCAAGCAACAGAGGTCTAGCAAGGTCTGTTTTGGTTTTGTCATTCAACCTCAATAAACTGCATCTCCCCATTTCCCCTTGTCACTTCACAGAAATCTGATCACAACAGGTAAGTGGGCAAGATGAGGGAAGTCCCATGACAGACTGGGGCTGGTGCCAGACGGCTGAATGGGAAAAGGCCAAAGAACAGATTTCCTAAATGGTCAAGTGTTAAGAAGAAACCTCCCACTAGATGGCTCACAGGGTCCTTGCCGTATAAATGAAGGCAGGAATACCTGACCCAGCAACCATGGAAATTAAAATCTGTAATGAAAAACGTCCCCAGAAAACAGCATGCAGAATTTGCCACGACTGCATAGTCCTCTGCAGCCGTGAACGCTGAAAAACATCACGCTGGAATTCATACAGCTCGCAGTCTTGATCTGTACCTAGACCTTGACCTTGTCTAGACTTACAAAAAGTAAGAGCAGCAACGAGCTGCTACCTAGGGGATAGTTGTGACATCTAAGGGGTTTGTTTATATTGCTACACAATACATTTAGTAATACATTGTTTTCAGAACTGTCTCATTTTATTTCCTTCATTATTTTATTTTCAGAATTTGTCTTTTATTTGAAAGGTAAAGCCAAAGGATGCAGAAAAGGGCAGTGTTAAGAGACCTTCATCTAGCATTCTGTTCACACACACATACATACGCTCATAAAACCAACATTATCTCATAGACAAAAAAAAGCATGTATGCACTTCCTAATTTCCATATATATCCTAATTCTAATACATTCTGGGAAAAAAAAAAAAGCACATTACTTTCTTATTTAAATTTGGCAGTGCTATGGTTGACCATCTATTTTATTCCTATGCAAACAATCTTCATTTCCTTTAACTGCAGTCATCAGCAACAGCAGACTAAACCACAAGGAAACAGAATGCTCTGTGTGCAGCTTGGGCTTTCACATCTCTTCCTTATATACTCTTTCTTTAATGGCATCAAAAATCTAAAAGAACGGCAGTGCTCTGTAAAAAAAAACCTACCACTTTTTTACCATATGATCCAAATGATGGAACCGTTGTAGATTGCTCTATTATTTGTCTACAAGAATATGGAAATAATCTGCACTGCTTTTAATTACTATGGTACATTGCTATTGCAAGATGACACTGAAGTGTATATATGAAATATTAAAAGCTAATAAATAAAATAAAAATATTAAGAGCTAATCATAACTTTGGTATTACAATCAACACCAACATGATAGTAAAAAACCCCCTAATACTCCTCACTATTTACCATTTCTATGCAAGTATAATAACTGCTATAAAAATGCCCTAGAAGCTACACTTTTTTTTTAATATGTCACCACTGGACGTCATGACTATGAAAATTATTATTATTACAAAGTACACATTCCATTTAAATGTAAAATACTGCCTTCATTAAGAAACTCATTAGGAAATTAAATTATGCAAAGCTTTATCAAATTAATTAACTGTATTTTGTGGGTCATGAGATAACTTTTCCAGTTTGTCATTCAAAGACCTATTATTCTTAAAATGGGGTGCTGTAATTAGTATATTATTGACAGAAACATTTCCTCAGAGTACAACATTCTACTAGACTATGATCTTCTATTGCAGTAGCAGAACTTTAATTCTCAAATATGGTTTGTTTAACTATCTTGTTGACCTTCCATACCGAATAAAAGGACAGGAACCGGTATTGTCACCAGTAGCTAGAAAGTGTAACCACAAATGAATCTTGCCAATTTACACAGTAAATCGGTTATTGATATGTCCAAAAAACACAGAAAAGGACAAAGCTAATTTCTCAGACTCTTTGATTAACTCAAGATTAAGTAGTTTAAAATACTTAACCTTGTTTATACTGGGTGAATACTTAAATTGAATGGAAGATCCAATTTTTATAATATATTGACAATTTTACTCCGTACTGGTAAAAATCCATTATGTGTTCTTAAGATGTAGTTTTATGGCTTTCCAGTTTAATTACTTAACTGTGCTACTTAAAATACCTTTAATATACTTGATCTTATTAGTAAGAATTGTAAACAATCTCTCTCAAGAACTTATTTCTCAAAAGCCTACTTAAAATAATTTTCTCCAAGAAGCCAGATATGAGAACACACTATGAATGTGCAAGACAAGGACCTTTTGTCATCATCATATTCTTCATGTGATTTAAAGAGTTAAGTGTTCAAGAAGGCTTGTCTTACAGAGGGATGGATGTTAGTGGTGAAGTTACAAGACAATTTAACTGCTGTTAAAATACTTGCTGAAATGACTCCTCCTCTCAGATGTATTAATTTCAAAAACTAAATTCCTCTCCATCATTCAGCATATTCATAAAATCAAAGCAGACCATTTCACTTTCATTTCATTAAAATCTCAGATAAACGTCACACAAACTAATTTCCACAATGATCACTCAAATCCTTCTGGTTTTTTTTTTTGAAATGCTGGTCATGGAAAATCCAGTCCACTCCTAGAGCAAACTTTAGTGCAATAAATGTACTGACACAGGGACAGATGTACTACAGCCATGCTGCAGTATCTACTACGACAGCTTTGCTACATCATTGTAAAAATACAAATGTAGATTTGTAAGCAGGACCTTGATTTCATCAGGGCAAACCTGAGAACATAAAGGATATTTCCTTTAGTCCTTACAGACTATTTCCTATAGTCCTTCTGGACTATAAACTGAAGTGAAAACAAACAAACAAACAAACCAACCCCAGCAAGCAGCAGATGTTCAAATCTCACAAGTGAAAAAGAATGGGAGAAAGAAAAGTGATTCTGCTGTGTGGTGAGAAGAAACGCAGAGAACAAAGACAATCATACACAGGACCATAACCTAAATGTATACTTCAGCTGTGTTTTTGATGAGATTAACATAAAGGAAAAATAACTAATAGGAATGAGGGTACAGAAATGGAAATGATCAAACCAAGATGGATGCCAAACACACATAACTTACTGCATCCATACTGGGAGAGGGAGGATAACCTAAATCCCAAAACACAAAAGTACCTTCTCAAGCACAGACACTGTAGTGTACTGCGGGTGCTATTACCAGAGTCTAGAACCATAAACATACTGCCAGGACTTAGCAAGAATGAAAAAACATTCAGAGCAACTGCAGCTCTTTTGGTTTGAAGCACTGCATGGCATGCACTGCTTCAGATGACATTTTAGAGTGAGAACATCTGAATACAGAAATGACTAAGATTTGTAGGAAAGGAAACTGGGATATCAAAGAACATCAAGTGAGACAATGGGAAATTATTTGTCATATATGAGAAGTGGAAAATTGTGAGCACTAGAATGATACAAATGAAATAAAATGAAACTTTCCAATTCAAAAGAATGGTCCAGCACTTTTGGATCATTAAGAAAAATTGCAATAAAATGGAAGACCTTCAGCTGGATAAAACCAGAAGAAAGGCAAATCTATCACTATGACCAATACGATTACCGGCAAACACTGTGACAGAACTGGGCAAAAAAGAAATACTAATGCCTTTGTACAAAGCATTGCTGAGATCTCAGATGGCATACAATGTACACCTCTGTTCACACACATGCTCAGAACAATGAATTCAAACTGGGACACACACAGAGAAGAGCTATGAGATGATCTTGGACCAAAATGCCTTCCTTGGAAATCAAAACTAAGCATAATTTTGTTGACAGAAATCACAGAATGGTTTGAGTTTCATCTAGTTTCAAATCCCCTGCCACTAGACCAGGTTGCCTCATCCAATTTGGCCTTGAACACTTCCAGGGATGAGTCATCCCTGGCTTCTCCGGGCCACCTGTTCCAGTGCCTCACCACCCTCACAGTGAAGGTGTCCTAGGATCTCATCTAAATCCACCCTCTTTCAGTTTAAAGCCCTTACCTGTTGTCCTATCACTACATCCCCTTGTCAAGAGTCACCCTCCAGCTCTCTTGGAGGCCCCCATAAAGTACTGAAAAGCTGCAGTAAGGTCTCCCTGGAGCCTTCTCTACTCAGGCTGAACAAGCTCAACTCTCTCAGCTTGTCTTCATAAGAGAGGTGCTCCAGCCCTCTGATGATCTTTGTGGCCCTCCCCTGGACCCACTACAACAGCTCCATGTCCTTCTTGTGTTGGGGGCTCCAGAGCTGAACGCAATACTTCAGGTGGGGTCTCATGAGAACAGAGCAGATGGGGAGAATCACGTCCCTCAACCTGCTGGTCCCACTCCTTTTGATGCAGCCCAGTATACGGTTGGCTTTCTGGGCTGCCAGAGCACATTGCTGGGTCATGTTGAGCTTCTCAACAATCAACACCCACAAGTCCTTCTCCTCAGGGCTGCTCTCAATCCATTCTCTACCCAGCCTGTATTTGTGCTTGGGATTGCCCTGACCCACGTGCAGGACCTTGTACCTGGCCTTGTTGAACTTCATAAGTGTAAGTTTTGCACAGGCCCACCTCTCCAGCCTGTCAAGGTCCCTCTGGACGGCATCCCTTCCCTCCAGCGTGTCGACTGCACCACACAGCTTGGTGTCATGGGCAAACCTGCTGAGGGTGCACTCCATCCCACTGTCTGTTTTGCCAGCAAAGGTTTTTAACAGCGCTTGTCCAAGTACCAACCCCTGAGGTATGCCACTTGTCATTGGTCTCCACTTGGACATCAAGCTGTTGACCACAACTCTTTGAGTGCGACCATCCAGCCAATTCCTTATCCACCGAGTGGTCCATCTGTCAAATCCACGTCTCTCCAATTGAGAGACAAGGATGTTGTGTGGGACAGTGTCAAAGGCTTTGCACAAGTCCAGGCAGATGATGTCAGTTGCCCTTCCCTCATCCACCAAAGCTGTACAATCCTCTCATTGAAAGCGACCAAATTTGTCAGGCACAATTTGCCCTTAGTGAAGCCATGCTGGCTGTCACCGATCACCTCCTTATTTTCCATGTGCCTTAGCATAGGTTCCAGGAGGATCTGCTTCATGACCTTCCCAGGCACAGAGGTGAGACTGACTGGCCTGTAGTTCCCTGCATCTTCCTTTTTTCCCTTCTTAAACACAGGAGCTGCTTCACCTTTTCCAGTAAGTGGGAACTTCACTAGACTGCCACAACTTCTCAAGTAGGGTGGATAGTGGCTTAGCAACTTCATCAGCCAGTTTCCTCAGGACTGACGGATGCATCTCACCAGGTCCCATGGACTTGTGCACCTTCAGGTTCCTTAGACGGTCTTGAATCTGAGCTTCTACAGTGGGCGGTACTTCATTCTACCAGTCTCTGTCCTTGCCTTTTGCAACTTGGGTGGTGTGGCTAGAGCACTTGCTGGTGACATCTGAGGCAAGACTTCCTCTTTGTTAGGATGCATCACTCCTGAGCTTGGAGGAGGTCATCCTTGAATATTAAGCTGTTTTCTGGGGCCCCTCTTCCCTCCAGGGCTTTATCCCATGATACTCTACGAAGCAGATCCCCGAAAAGGCCAAAGTCTGCTCTCTTGAAGACCAGGGCAGTGAGCTTGCTGTGCACTCTCCTTACTGCCCTAAGGAGCTCGAACTCCACCATTTCACGGTCACTGCAGCCAAGGCTGCTCTTGAGCTTCACATCCCTCACCAGCCCTCCTTGTTGGTGAGAACAATGAAAGCTTAGAAAAAAATCACACTTGCTCTGTATTAATGCATCAGGAAAATAAACACTGATAAGGAAAAAAACCTGCATAATAATTATTAATGTACTGTAACAACTGAGGATAAACTAGTTATAAATACATTTAGGTTGGAAAATAAAAGAACATTTCTAACCATAACAAGAGTGGTACTATGGAATGATCTGCCCCTAAGAGCAAACAGAACTTATACTCCTTTATACTTATTTTAGAGTGTATCAATTTAAAAAATAAATTAAACAATACTGGAGAATCTTCAAACTATACTGCTGCAAATTCATTTGGGCCCAGCACAAAATTACCTACCACACAGCATACTTTGATTAGATCATCTAAAAAATCTTGATGGAAACTTGAAAGAGAAGATCGGGGAATAAGGGTTTTTTTTAATGAGACACAATTTATTCTTACAAACAAACAAGGAAAATTCTATTAGAAAGGAATACATTTTATTTTTAATAAATATTATGCAAATACTAATTTGAAAGTTAGCTTTCTGAAGCACCACAGTGTTTTGGGCACTAGGTTCACTAAGCTGTGTGCAAAACACAGTATTAGGGGTAATGTGGAGAGACAAAAAACTGAAGCCTGGAAAATAACAGAGAGATGCTCTACGGACAAAAAGGACACGTTGAGTACTACATTCTTTCTCTTAAAATTACTTTCACAATGGCCTAAATCAATTCTTCTGTGTTGCCCTGATGTAAGGACCTCAAAGAACAAGAAAACAACTGAAAATTAATCACAACTGAAAATTAATTGAACCCTCCAGACCACAAAAAAACATATAACCACATCTTCACTAATACGCTATGGGATACAAAAAGCAGTCTTTCCATTCTCAGTGCTCAGATCTACCTCTCTTCAGCATTTCAGCTACATACCTACATTTATACATGTATAACTACATACATACTTTTTTTTTTTTTTTTTACTGTCAAACTTCAAAAGCCAAACCCATATTCTCTAATCATATCCCCTTTACTGATTCATTAAATGCCAGTCCTGTAGCCCCTGCCTCTTAAGGTACCAAGTAGAGTCTGTGCAAAAAGAGATTTCATAACTGAGCTGTTATCTTATCTATCCGTCTCCTTTGCCTCTCAGAGGCTTCTGTGGAGCTAGTCAAAATTTAACTCTGGAAAAATATATTCTATAATTCTTCTACCCTTCAGACTTCAAAAATTGAGGCTGAGGTATGATTCATAATTTTTAGCGCAATTCCATTTAAAAAAATCAGCATGTTTCTTCTCTTCTCACCAGAGATTTCCTGTGGGGTATTTTTAGAAGCTTGAGTATCTTGATGAGCATACAGACAAACTGAGGTTCATAGACTGCTGTATGCTTTCTCTCTTTTTGCATAACCTTTTGCAATACAATCATCAATTTAAATACCTTTACAAGTTAAAAAAATATTTCAAAGTACTCATAAATCTGGAGGCACTGGATCGTGTTGAAGATCCTCAGAAAAGACAATAACATTAAACTTCAGGACAAATTTTCTTTGCCTCCCAACAGCCAACACTTTTGCAGAAGAAATGACTCAAGGGGTCTTGTCAGCTCTTCTTATGTTTGGTTGCTGGCTTTTCACTATGGAAGAGGACTTCTTTGTAAGACAGCAACGATTATTATCCTTCTGGCATTTTTCCCATGCCCAACTTTTCATTCTGGAACTCTTAAGCAAGAATAAACAACTCTTGCATAGTCTTTTCAGTGTAAGCTAACGAATACTTCTTTGTTCTAGAGCAGTTCTGCTTGCTTTTGAAGTGGCAAAAAAGGTAGCATGATTGATTTTATCTCTCTGTTAGGTCTGTACATATTTTTGACAAACAGAGCTAGGCATAAAGCAAAAACATGACTCGATTTTAAAGGCAATTAGCTTTTGTTCTCTTTGTATCACTTTGATATTAATTTTCAATATGCCTTCAAGCAGGTGGAAAGCATGGAAATGTTCCAGTGAATGTTAAGCTTGCATACTTACACAGTTGTACTTTGTTTGTTTCTTCCAGTGCCATAGCCCGTGAAAGTAAGCAAGGCAACTTCAAGGAGTTAACACATATAGACAATGCTTTAAACTGAATTTCTGCAGTGTTAGGTGAGCACTAGCCAGTCGTCTTGGGTTAGTGACTTTTTTTCCCCTTCAAAGGTTAACTACGTGTCTTGGCTAATGCATACATCAACTGCACTTACAGCAGCTGCTGAGAAATCACTGAAGGTAAAAATACCGTGTGACTGTGGATAGTCCCAATAGTACGTACCAGTGTGATGAAATTCCATTGTCCCACCATTTACTGCTCCACCAAGTAGTATCTGCCATCTGACAATTATGATGTGCCTGTACAAGATCAACTGAAATGTCTCCTGGATCTTCCAAGCTGTGCTTCCAGTCCTATTCACATTCTCCCCACTACAAAACCACTACTGATTTGAGAAAAATTATGCACTTCTGGAAAAGCATAGCCACACACATTTTCTTTGATATTTTGCTCATTACTTCAGGTTGTAAACCCAAAAGATAATTCAACAGCAATGCACCTTATATCTTTGTTTAGGCTCTCAGTTTCAGTAAGAACTCTAAAAGCACTACCCTTAAGACAGAGGCACCAGTAAGTATCAGAAGCATTAAGTATCCCAGCTCAGTGGAACAGAACGCTGAAGACTTGGATTGTACTCGCAGTTCTGCTAGTAAAGAAAATTCAGTTTACTGTTCTCATCCCCAATATTCAACAGCCCCTAATTTTGTGCTGTTCCAGGAATTAGGGCTCTGCTACTGAAGATTTAGGTCCAGTATACATCCCATCAATAGAAAACAAACTTGCAAATAATGCCACTTTTTGAAGAGAAAACAAACTGAAAAAAACCCCAAATGTTTCTATTAATTCATGACATTGACAGAGAAAAAGCCAGCCCATTTTAACTTGCCGCTAGAAAAATATTCAAGTTGTTTCCAGCTGTTCAAAGGATTTGAGTCCTAATTTTAGGTCATATTACACATCCACTCCAATCCAGTTACCATATAGAAATACTCTTTAGTGCTAGTGACTGCTTTCACATTGCCTTCAGCAGACAGTTTCATTCTTGAAATCTGAGTTTCAGGTCTCCTAGAAAGAAATTCTGACAGCTGTTATTTCTTGAAAAATAACTGGGAAAGTTTAAGTGATTTTTAGCAAACATCAGGTAGAGCCATCAGCCATCTACTTAATGCACCAAATGTTTGTGACAGAAATTGCTGAGAAGAAATTTCCAGAGACCATTATAGCCTTTTTTGTGCAGAGCCAAAGCTAACTTAACAAAAGGTGGAGAATATGTCCTCACAAAGCTTCCACTTGATTTTTACAAAAATGTATTATTAATGCTTAGGTAATCACCAGAAACACTAGTTGTATAAAAGTGTAATTGGAAAAACATATATATGTGTGAGGAGCAAAAAACCTACATACTGATGCATGCACATACAGACGTTTTTTGTTTTAAAAGAAAGTCTAAAAATCTCTAAAGAGAAACTATCGAAAGAACTGACCTACTGTTAGTTCACATTCAATGATCAGTATAGCCATGATCTAAAAGATTTATGCTCACAAAACCAGAAACTCGTGCTTGTATGCTTCTAAACACTCTTGGCACAAACCCAGTCTTGTTTTTTACTAGCTTACACACCTGATGTTAGTCTTGGTTTAGCCAACAGAAATGCAATCAGCAGCAGGTCTTATTACTGGACCTACCATCAAAATCAGAAAATAATGCCTTTCTAGAGTTGAAACAAGTATGGTTTCTGTTTACTACGTTACCAGTTAAGTATACATTACAGGATCCAGTAAAAATCATAATCTAGCAGTTACTAACTATACAATACATAAAAATATATTTGTGAGAACTTGTTTCATTTCACTTTCATGGCAGGCTATGTTTGAAATGCAAATGTAATATTTATAACTATTTTAAAATACATTCTGTTTAAACCTAACATTATCAACATCCATTGAAAAACCTGAAAACAACAGGTTTTTTTATTTCTAAGACTTCAGATCCACTTCTGTTTTATAGGGAGAGAGACACAGAGCACACAGACAAGGCAAAACAGTCACGGTGATTTCCCAGTAGCTTACACTGCCTCACTCATTTGCTGGATGGATTTCACCATGTTAGTTTGTGTCTCAAGGGCAGCCTGAGACTCTCACATTAGAAGTCTCATGCATTTTTAAAACTGAAATACACAGAGGTAGAAGGTGAGGACTGACAGGCTTCCAAGGCATTACTGCAATACAAATAGTAACTGTTTTCAAAAGCAGGCCATGGATTTACTACAGTAGCCAACAGAATTGTGCCCCATTCCTCATCTGCAAGCTTGAAGAATCATGTGAAATACTTATTAAAACATGACTGTGCACCTTCCCATGTCCCTATTCACTGGGTAACTACCTAAAATATAGCACAGATACTAAATAGCCTGTTTATAATCATTAGCTCCTGTCTTACAGCTTAGATGAACAACATCAACTCCCTTCCCTGAATATATCTTGTTTTTTACTTTACAGCAGAATATTTTTAGGCAATTTGTTGCAGCCACTTTTGCTTTGCATATTTATAACATACCCCTTATATTTATATATAGATAATAAAATGTAAAGATAATGAATACACAAAAACACTTATACTCACAAGTTAAGCTACACGTATCACATTTTTATAACAACCTTTTAATAAAGTCTAGGGAAAACACATTTAAATGAATGAAGATCTATTTAAAACAAAACAGAAATCTAAAAAGTAGAAATTCTTACCCTAAAAAACTCTTTAGTGGAGCCAGAATCCAATGTCCCATAAGCAATTTCTGTTTGCTTGGAAAGATCCTCTGCACTTTCAATGGGAGACACCATCCTCTCAACCGTCAGGAAGGCAGCTAAGTTAGCCGTGTAGGATGAGATTATGATCAGGGTAAAGAACCACCACACACCTCCAACAATGCGCCCAGACAGGGATCTAATAACAAGTATGAAATGGATTTGTAAAGTGAAATGAAAGTCCTAAAAAGGAACAGATTATCAGTTTTATGCAAATGATGCATTATACTACAGGGAAGCATTTCCAGCCATCTCACAGCGCAGCTCTGCATACTAATCAGATGGGAAATCAAGGTATGCTCCACTACATCTCCTGGACTTTGCTGAACTCAGGACTCCAGAGTTTACTTCAGGGAGAGTTTAGTGAACCAGTTCTTCAAAGTTCTGAACATCCTGAAAGGAAACTGCTCCCATCATAATGTGCTATATTTAATACATAAACCTGTTTCCTCTGAAGTGAATTTGCGTGACATTATGAAGAGGATCAAACAAAATCAGTGCAATAGTGCTTTCAGATAAACCAGTATGCACTTACAAATTAAGTGCCTTTAGCTTGCTTATTTTTCCTAGGACATTCAGACAAACACTGATTTCCACAAAACAATGGCTTACGCTGCTGTGGACAATCTATACTAAGAAACAAATAGCATTATTTGCAATAAAAACTGGCCCAGAGAATACCCATAAACTAAAAAGTGCACACAACTTCTGAAAGATACAAGCATTTAACAAACTGAGGACTGGACATGAAACAATCAGTGATAATACAGAAAAATGGTGAAGAAACTGTATTTTTAAACAATAATAATCTGATGTTTTTAACTGCAGCAGGTGGGCTCTTATGGATCTTTGTTTTGCATCTCCTGCTCAAGAAGAGAAAAAAAAAGAGAACTCAAGAAAATATATAAAACAGTACAGAGCACATAACTAGAGAAATTCATGATTTTCAATACTAGAAAACTAATAGAATTATTGATACTGCCACTATTGTCAAACTTCACCTTTTTTGTTTTGTTTTGTTTTTTTTAATGATCCTTTAAACTTTGAAATTACTTATTACTTTGTTTCCAAACAAGACACTATAGGAAGGAGTACATAATCTTTGGAGATGTGATTAATTATTTGGCAGAAATGTGTATGAGGTTGAAAGTCTAGTATTAAGGCATTGCAGTAGCTAAGGTATGTCTTGATGAGTCTCTTCTATTAAGTAAACAAATTACAAATCACTTACCCTACTGTATTATGAATGAGATTCCAAACTAATTCTGACAAAATATTTATATAGATAGAAATTACTATATATATATGTATATACACACACATTAAAACATGATAGCTATGCAAAGCTGATTTACTAAACTGGGAACAAAACCATATAGAACCAATTATGGACAAATTATTTTTACTAATTGCTATCGTAAAAAAATCTGTGATACTTCAGACATGAAAAGCCTTTTTTCATGTCACAACAGACTCAGTAATTCACTCTACTACATGCAAAGCAAGTCAGATAAGGCCCAGAATATGTTATTGAAAAGGACCATAGAATTATTTCAATTTCCTTCTAAACTGAGATGTATTCTGCAAACATGCTTTCTGTCACCTTTGAAAAAAATATTATATACTTATTTTGACATGGAGGTAGTCTGAGTACAACTTAATTCTAAAATTAATAGATTGAATTATATGATAAATATATATTTGCAAGGTAAAATCTCTTTATCTGTATTTAATAACTGCTGATTTTATGGCACTTCATATTGTATTGATAACATCTGCTATAAATGATAATAATCTTCAAAAGTCCATATCTGTCAGCAAACAAGTTGCTACCAACTTTGTAAAAAAAGAATAAGCTCAATGCCACTCTAGACATCATGCTCCCACATGATATTTTATAAGTAAAATTTTTTGGAGTGTCATTTGTATTCAAGATTTTCCCATACGGTTTGTCCCAGTTAAATAAATAATTTCTTTTTTTATGTACATTTCAAAAAGTTTCTAAAGACTGATTAATTATTATGCTAAATTGAACCCACAATTGTACAAGCACCTCATTCATCAGTTCATTAAATACTAAAATAACAATTTCTGTGCACAGTTAACTAAATTTGTCCACCATACTTTGTACTTACAAAAGGTATTGCATGGCAGTACTGAGAGTACACGCACATGCCAAAAAAGATGAGGAAGATATGGCTAAGTTATCATTATCATATCATTCTATTCTATTCTGTTCTATTCGTATCATTTCTGTGCTACATGGCAAGATGGGGATTGCTATTGCAGACCAGTTTCCAGGTGATCTAATCTTATGCAGCATCACCTTCTATTTCAGGGTCAGGAAGCCCTAATTACTTGGCTACTCTACAATTCTTACAGTGGTTGTAACTTTTATTCGAGAAACAATAGTAGCAACAGTGCAAAACCTAACTGCACAAGGATATTTTCCTGATGTCTGAAGAAATTCCTTTTCATATCTGGTTTAATTCATTTGCATGGAGTTCAAATTCCATAGTGATGGTTTTGGTGCAAGAACAAAAATAACGGAGGTGTTTTCAGCCCTTTCCTATTTGTATAATAAACAGATAATATACAAACTAGCCACTTTCCTCAAAAATATGTCTGTAATGAAATAAAGTCCTGTTAAACACCCCACTGAAACTAAATCTTGAATCTCCAAAATGATTAGAGTTTCATGCACCTTTTATGATGACCATTTACTATCATTATTCTTGTATCACCTTTCAAAAGTTATCAAATCACGCACAACAACTGTCATGCTTTAGTAGCCAGCAAAATAATAATTTAAAAAATGATACTATGGCCTTGATTCAGTAAAAATAATTTTGTAGCTAATAGAGGACTTTGCAGACAACTAAACATGTGAAGTGTGTAATCAATTCAAAAACCCGAAGGGACTGAAATGAACGCAGCTTCTCATGACCTGAAATGATTCACCCTCTCTTCACTGTCTCGTTTCTTGTATACGATTCTTAATGGTGTTATATGCCTAATCTATCGCATCTTCCATCATAAAAGCTGGCATATCTCACTGCGAGATGCCACCCTTTACACAGAACTACTAAAGTTCTCACACAATAAATGCTCTGCTATTTCCACAGTAGAACAACTTGAAAACCTGCTGTTGCCTTTTGGGATGCATGACTTAGAAGAAATGCTCCCTTGGTGTGATTTATTTTGCACACTAGCCATTAGACTCACTAAAAATTGACCTGTTCCCTGTCTTACTTTAGGATGTTTAGAAGAAAGTTAAATTGCTTAGTATAAGTAGGTAGGACTTCTGATCTGATTTCCGTAAACCCAGTTGCCCTACTTCACTTGTTACAATAGTTCCTTCAAGCAGCAAGTAGTTATTTACCTACCTACTTACCACTTTGCTGAATCAAGGCTAGAATCACTTGTGCACAAGGGAAATAGAATATTTAATGAGCTGCAAAGGAATTAACTTAAGTGCTTTACAGTTGTCCCTAATAAAGTAGGTGAAAATCCATGAGGAATTAAGCATTTTTAAACCGGACCTTCAAATTCATTTTAGCAATTTCCTTTGTGACTTTTCTAAAACTAGGCCATGCAAAACCAGCAAGTGTTTTGCAACTATTCACATGAAATTAGAACTATCACGAGTTTTATTTCAGTTCAAGGCTCTCTGGTAGAAAAACAGTGGGTTAATAACTGTGTTATGATATGCAGTGAGTTTTAGAAGGAAGGTGCTGCCTGTGTAGCTCGTGACTAGTCTGTTACCCTTTTTCCCATTACAGTTGTTGTGAACTGTAGGCACTGTCAACTGTAAAATGGGAATATGCAGCAAAAACACGGTACCCCTCCAAGAAGGCATGGAATGACTTGAACCTTATGCATTTTACAGTCTCTGCATGGTGTATATACCTTCACTTGGCAAATGTATGATCGACGTTAAGACATTATCGATCAAATACATCATGACCTTATGTCACAGACGACTGCTTTTATTTCAAGAATTTTGGTGATTTTAGGGAGGGAAAAAAAACATAGCATTTTTTTTCTGAGAGTGAAAATATATACACCATGAACCTCCTCTGGCTGAGATGGCTGAGACGAAAAATGCACAAAGTTGAAATGGGCGAGTAACCAACCTTGGCGAAATATCGCATCCTTGCTGCATAAAGGCACCCAGGGAAAACCAGAGACTATTAAATATCCCAAATTCATTAGTTGATTCATTAGTTTGCGTTTCTCTTCCATCTTCAAATTCCTCAGTGTGCCACTCGTATGGGCTAAATCTGCTGACCAGGAATAAAACTACACTGACCCCAATGTAGGCAAAAACAATGCACATCCAGATTTCATATGCTAACGGATCAAGAAATGAAAACACTCCTGGCTTGGACTTCTGAGGCTTCTTGATCATTATGGATATCCCCAGGCTCATAAAGGGCTTTGAGAAGTCAATCACCTCTTCTCTCACCAGTGTTATGGTTAATGGAGCAATTGCAATATCGGCTTTCTGTAAAGGAAGAAAAAAACAAATAATAGCTAATACAATGATCAGAGCAAACAATGGTTTAGCTTCTACTGCATTTTACAAATGGAAAACAGGACAGCAGAAACAGCAGCAACATTTGTTTCATCAAGAACGTCCTACGGAGAATTTCAGAAATTTTTAGTTGAAACTCTTCTTACCGAAATATATAAACGTATGGTTGGCATATTCCAAGCTTCCCTTTCTACACATGCCATTTTAAAAGTATATGACATTTCAAAGTCTTAGTAAAGTACATTGCCTTTCACCTGGTCAGAGGATGACAAAGGCACTCACTTCCCCCCAACTTCATTTGCATTTAAAACCTGTTTTCTCATTTACTTTCAAAATTTTTCATGCCAATACAAGTTACTAATGCTTTATCAAAGGAATTAGATAATTTTCCATTACTCTACAGAGACAACTAAACCAAATCCCACTCTTTCCCATCAGTACTCTTTAATGGCTTTATTATAAACGATTTTCTTACCCCATAAACAAGTTCTCCAACCATCCCATTCCAGATTTTCGTGTCTGCATCCCTCGCCCCATACTTGCCATCCCCAACAATTGTGAGCTTATATTTGAATCCACAGTGTTTAGCAATTTCTGTAGCTAAGTCCACACAATAGCCCTCATATCGATCATTTCCTTCAAGCATTTCGTGATTTTTCTTCATCATGACATATGGGGACTCCTGCACAGAAAGAACTTGCCTTAGCTACTTGGTAAAGAGACAGATGCATCAGTTATGCACTTCATAGATTAGTATGTTTCCTTTTACATGTGAAAAAAAGAGAGAAGACAACATCTGGATCGTACATGCTATGTATATGTTAGCTGTTAATTATTAATGTGACACTTCCTTAACACATTTAAAAGCTGCATTCTCCACAGTCATACACAAATAACAATACTTACAGGTATAGTGATTCCCAGCAGTATGTTAATAATGACCATGAATGTTAACAGGAGTTATGCATTCACAGAAGAACGAGTAAGTTCCAAAATCAGTTTCTTTCTCTCATACAGTTTGGATGGAAGAAGGCAAAGGTATTTAGTTTCTTTTGTTGTCATCTTAATACAAGAAAATTCTTTCCTATTACACAACCACACCCCTCCCTGGGAAAAAACACTTCAGACTCTCCAGGCTACTTCGTTATTGAATTACTACACAAAAAATAGGTAAGATTAACTATGCAACAAAGTTCCACCATCAGCAAAACTGGTGATGAGTCATAATTCGTATTAAACTAACGCATCTCCTCTTTGCTCAGTTGTTACTGAACTATTCTTGCATCCAGTGAAATTCTTGTGGTGGCCTGTGACTTATCCAAGCTGATAAAGTAGCTGTGTAACTTAGATGTTCTGTAACAGCACATAACATTATTTTCTAGACAACTAGAATACAATGTGTTATATTACACTTCAACAATCCATAGCAGTTACAGTTCTGAAGCGTAAGAACCAGCCTCTTTGCAGTTTGGTAAAATCCATTCTCTAAAACTAACACTATGGTTCTGCCTCTCAGACAAATTTACCTCCTTTGAAAGCAGGTATTTCATTTCCATGTTCAGGTCTAAAAATTTCAGCTTTCTAGGATGTTCAATCAACGACCATTTGTCTTCTATAGAACAAAACCGCATACTGAATCACATACATTTCCTTAATTTCCAGATTTTATTTATGTATCATAATGAGTAATAGGTCACAACCTCAAATAATAAAAAGACAGTATATTTAAACTAATATAATGACAAGAAACAAATCACTGTAGGACAGACTGTCTTCTGACAATATATGAGGTTAATTACCAAAATAGTGGTGACAATAATAGTCTTATTCTCTAGTCCTGAAGATTCATTTCCAAGAGGGCCATCAAGAGGATTCACAACCATTTTGTCCACTTCACTCCAATATCCAATCTAAAGAGAGTTTATAGGATGCACAGACACCAGTGAATATGAACTTTCATAGAAAAAGTAAAGCATGTTAGTACTATGCCCCTGATTTATGCTCACAGAGAACTACTTTAGCTATGGATTTACCAGTGTAAATATTTCTATTTATGTAGTTAAAGACTATAACAAATAGTAACAAGATTGAACTAATGACATTTGTTCACATTAATTTGTCTAATACAGGTATACCATTTTTAGTCACATATTAACATGTTTTAGTATCAACATCTTCAACATCACACACTCTAGGGTTGAAAAGGTTATGAAATACTCCAGATTAGGAAGACAGAAGAAACTGCCTTTTCCTGAAAGGTCTGGAATTCGAGCAGAAAGATAATCACATTTAAAGAAACATCACTGAAAAGCTGTATTCTGCATTTGTCATTCAGAAACATATTTTCTCAAATACTGGCTCACATTTAGCAATTCAGATCAGAAAGCAAAAAGTTTAATCCACAAAACTCAAAGGAAAATACTCTTACGTAGTACTTACCAGAAATAACAACTTGTATTTGTTAGAAATAATCATATTTTTATTGTTGTGCAAGACCACTGTAGAATATACCTATGAATAGATATTATCGCAACTCATGCTTTAATTAATCCATAGTGATTCATTACCTACCTTAACCCGTTGCTTAGCATGGTAAAACCTTTAAAGACACTGTAAGACAATTCAAATTACCTTCCGAGGACCAGTACTTTTGAGTTCCATGATGTTTATTGTAAAATTGATTCTCTTTCCATTCTGATCAAATTTTATATTCCCTGTCAGACCTTCCACCTGAACCTACACAGAAAAAGATGACAGTGGTAGAAGAATTAAGGTCGTTTCATTTCAGAAAATGAATTGTGTATTTCCATAAATGATTACTGATTGTTCAAAACCATTCAGTTTAGACTCTTTTCCCATACACAACATATTATTTTAGTATGAGATACATTCTGAGGAGTTCACTTCCCCACTATTCCTAGCAAAATCCACGCTGGTTACGAGACTGGAAAATTCTTTTATATAAGAGCTTTCTTTTTTATAGAAAATTTCACACATGCACTCATCCCAGCATTCACTCTAGGAAAGCTACCTGTTTCAATGCCCTTTCTATTTCTACACCATGACCCCAGGGTACAGCTGGATTTGCCAGACAATCTCCTGCATTTCCTCTTCTGGAGATCTCAATCCTCTGTTTACGCAAATTACGGAAAGCTTCTGTCATCACTTGAACAGCATCATAGGTCAGAGCAGATGTATACTGGAAAGAAGTGAAAATATTTAATTAAAAGCCAGCTTCAGCTTCACTACACCTTCCAATCCACTCATGAATCCATTAAGCACAGAATCATATTAAAAATAAAAAGGGCAGTAAGATATACTTCCAATCAGGGCACTTCTCTTTAGTTTGGAGGTCACTACCCTCTGAAGGGCATCTATGCAAGTTAATGGAGTGTTCTCTATCAGAATGGTTAGGGCGTACTAATAAGTCTAAACTGAAGCTGTTTTCATTGTGAATTACATTCCTTTCTCACTACAACCTTGTAACAGTTCTGTCTGCAGATATAGCTGGAGGTCCATGGAAATCAAAGGGGAAAAAAATAATTTTCATTGTTCAACTTGAGTTAGCCTCTAAAACTTAGAAATTGTTCCTCTGATTACACTCTTCATGGAGATGCATACATATACAGATCTCTAAACTACATGTCTTCCCACATATATACACACACAACCAAAAAAAATATTTGTATATACATGTGATTTACTTTTATCTGTTAAATGTAAAAACTCAGGGGTAGCTATTTTCAAGTATGCAATACCTTGTCAAGACCATGAATAAACATGGTTTGGGCTGAGATGTCTGGAAGAAGTGGTGCCCCTCAAAGAGCAATATAGGCAAGGAAGAGCCCTGTGTTCCTCATCTGACACAATATAAGAAGCTTTATAACTTTAGAGACATCAGAGAAGAATCCTGCGAGCCCATGCATCAGAATCTGGGACTAGACAGTCAAAAGCAGTTATCTTCAGTGACTGGAAAATTTTACATCCTAACTAACTAGCTGAACAGAAACCGCATGTGCACATACACTGAGGACTTTGTTGAATGGGTTTTATGAGTCCAGAACATTGCAATTATGCCAAATATAAGGGATATTTTTGGAAATATGGGCCAGAATATAACTACTTACAGCCTTATGAATGAATGCAATGATCCCTTTGAAGGCCATTAGATGCTGAAAGTATATAAACTGTAAAGCAGAGAGAAATGATATATTGGCTCTTTGCTTCAATGGCTCAGACGTTAATGAGATTTTTAATTAGCTAGCTCAAGTCATGCAGAAGACTCTTGTAATTGTAACTAAGGTAGGTTCCTGAATTGAGGTCATTTTTGTATGCAACTGTTAGACCTTGGAGAGGAAGAAAAGGAATGTGGAATTCTTTTTTCCAGATATATGAGCTTACTGGGTGATTAATGTAAATCTTCTCCAGAAAGTTCTCTCAGTGACTTGTACAGAAATCTTTAAAGGGATCAGAACAGCAGAAGAATGAAGTGAAAGACTGGCTGGAGTCGATACTGCTTTCTGCTACTAGAGTAGCAGTAACTAAGTGGTGGATGGTAATAGAGGGAAGAGAAAGGGCCCCGACTCATTTTTTTTTAGGACTGACTAGCAATACTTATTTAAGCAGAGCTCTTTGCAGTACAGAAACATACTGTACCACACTAGTGTTCTGAGAAACTTTGGATACAGCACTATCATTAACCACTGAAACATACTTTGGGTAGTAGAGAAAATAAGAGCTTGAAACTGAGAAGTTATAGTGCTATCTATTTCAGTTATTCTGTGTTTCATTTCATCATTGGGATATGTTTAACGTATTATCTCAAGAATATTATCCTTATAGTATATAATCATTGGCCTGAATTTTCACAACTCGGTCATGTGTTCAGTTTGTGTAGGGCTTCACCTATTTATCTGTATATGTACACGTCATCACAAATATAAAATCCACATGCTTTAATTTAGGTTGTCAGCTTTAATCTAAGGATCTTAAAATATTTTACAATCATCTTACACCTTCATGTTGTTGGAGATGCCATGAAAGCAAACAGCCCATGCATCATTTCTTACTGCTTTATTCTGCATACACTTTCATCTCCTAATAACCTTCATGGTGTTCATTAAAAATATCTATAACTTAATGAATAAATGTAAAGTTGACAAACAAAGTGAACTCATTACCATAAACAAAAAATGACAGACAGACCACCTGTTCACGCAGAGGGGTGTCTGTGTGTGTGTCTGTGTAATAAATAAAACTGTCGTAAGTTAAAGGATGCATTAGCCCTGTTCACTTTGTTTTATGCTGGAGATTGAGACACATTCTGATCTGCACTATTAAAATAAGTGGGACAACTATTTGGAATATTATTCTGTGCAAGTGGGATGAGATCTTACAGCCTACTACTTTTACAGCAGTGTAAATCTAACTTAATTTCAGTTCCTTTCAACCTTACATGATAAAATCAACAACTTTAATACAAAATGGTATACATACTATCCTAAAGTTCCTACAGAATCACCCATACTAATTAAAGCATGGCAAAGAATATGCAAAAAAACCCTTGCTTCTCATTATCTCTGGAACTATGATAATAATAAGCTGATAATATAAACTATAATATAACGCATTGAAGTGCCTAAGGATTTTGCTATTTACTATGAAACACAGATTGTATGCATGTCATATGAAAAGAATTCTCTCTCTCTAAATAAATGCCCTAATTGCCAAGAAACACAAGATCCATATGTGATTTTATTCAACTTAAATTTAAAATGTACCATAGACTTTAATAAAATTTGTAAGCTGCAATTGTGAAGATGAATTTGAAAAGTAAAGACAAAACAAAGTCATCACAGACTAAGCAGAAGGTATTAATCACGTGCTGTCCAAGAAAAACTGGCAAGATGTTGACTTTTGTAACTTTAGCTGTTTTCCTATAATTCAGAAGGTACCAGAAATCCTCAACTAATCTGTAACTAAATTTTCTGAAGATGAAACTGCAGAAGTCACCCCCAGAGGCATAAGATTTTTTTAGACATATATTTTAAAGCTCGAAGATATAAAAAGATGTAATGTTAGCCTGTTAGTCCCATGTTTAACCCAATGCCTGTCCATATGCTGAAGACAAAGTTGAGAGATATGCTTAGAGACTTAAAATGTAACATTAAAAGAATATACTTGAGCAGTGGAAAACAAATGAAAATTTAAAGACACAAATTAAAAAAAAATTAAAAAATAAAATAAAAAAAGATAAGTATTCTGAATCCCAAGAAGTCAAATACTTTTGATTTGGATAACTGCAAAGTCTAAATCTATCCTTGACTTACTAGTTGGGTTTTTTTTACAGTCAGAGATGAGAAATAAGCATTTTAAGTTGGGATTCATTTAACCTGTTAGACACGTTCTTTAAGATGAAATGAATCGTGCCTTAGATTTTGTTAATTTGATCTCCAGTGACTTCTGAGACTACTGGAGTAGTCCAGAGTGATCAGCTTAGATACATATGTCTACAGTGTAGACACACTAAAAAAATATTAAAACCACCCAAGGGGACAATGAACTAGCCATAATCAGCCCTAATCTAATGCAACAATGAGAAAGACAAACAAAATAATAGGATATTTTGGACAGAGACTGTACCAGCAGAATCAAAAAATGCAGTGCTAGTGTACAAGACACTAGGGAGACCTGAGCTAGAATGGCATATCCAGCTGAAGCGGTGCTCAAGAAGGCTGAAATCAGTCTGAAACAGGCACAGAAGACAGTTCTTCACTGTCTGAGTCACCATACCTGGAGGTATTTAAAAGACGTGTAGCTATGGTGCTTAGGGACATGGTTTAAGTGGTGGACGTGGCAGTGCTGGGTTAATGGTTGGACTCAATAATCTTACAGGTCTTTTCCAACCTAAATAATTCTATGAATCTATGTGCAGGGAGCTGCTATTGGAACAGCAGGAGAAGAAACACTCTATTAGTAACAGAGGTTAAGAGAAAGGATGTCTAAAGTCAGATACAAATATTTCTCCTTGGACAGAGGTAAAATTCAAAGAGAGGTAATATAGGAAATGTACTTTGTTGTAAGAGCAAGTGGGCAGAATCAATGGGTACAAGCAAGTGCTCACCATTTAAACTTATATTTAAACAATTTAAATGTACTTGAATACCAACAAATATACATCAAAGGCAGTAAGACACAAACCGTGTGCCCTTGTACCTCGTGGGTATATTAAATGTTCAGCTCACTGCTCTATACTAGCATTTTTTTTCCAATCGTTCACTACTCATTTTATCACCTTGTTTGCAATACTTTGCTAAACTACACACAGACTAAATTCAGATATCAAATGTGTCTTGTTTTAATACATTACAGCTTTATTTTACTTTGAGGATTATATTCGATAAAATCTCTCATCTGAATTTTGTGCATTTTTTCCCACAATAAAGTATTTCTCTACTTGAATGCCAGTATATATATCACAAAAGCAGAATTGCCTTTTCATAGTGCTTTGTACAATAATTGTGCTTTTTGGTCAAAACATTCACAGAACTCCATCAAATTCTTTGTAATTTCAGAAGTAACTGGTGGAGATTGGTATATAGATATAGAAGCATTCCTGAATTTTTATATATT
>JMFS01037657.1:0-20064 GCA_000699545.1 Podiceps cristatus
ATTTAAAAAATACTTTTGACTCAAAAGTATGTCTTACTCACACAAATTACCCTGTAGACAAAGTTCAGCAGTTTTGGAGAGTCTGAATTGTGCTAACATCACCCAAAAGCAGACGGAAGCAGGCTCAGCAGGGTAGGAGAGAGGAAGAAGCAACGAAGCAGGTTGAAGATTCTCCAGTAGCAGAAACATTTTTTAATATCTTCACAGATGTTGGCCAATTTAAACAGCTCATGAGAAATGCAAGTTAGAAAATAATCTGGAGCATTTGGAACAGTATTCAACTCTTATGTATAGTGCTCATTTCCCTTTGAGTCTGTTAAGGAAAGCTAATGAGGCACTAATAAAGCTGTTTTCCTATGGATTTTTGTCTAGGGGTTGGAATTGCAGGAGTTTAGTAAAACATGAGCTTCCTTTGACATTTTTTTTTTCCTTTTTAATGTGGTAGATGCATTGACAGCAGTTCTCCCTTTGCAGATTTAAAAGAAAATGGGCTCCCACTGCAATTTTTTTTTGTGGGCGAAAGAACTAATCTGCTTTATCTGATTATTTTATTTATTTATCTGATTATCTTATATTGCTACCATCTGGGTAGCGATATTCACACAACTTGCAAGAACCTTACAGCCCACCACCGAGATAATGGTTAAAATAGGTCAGAAGATTCAAAAGCTGTGAGGAAGACTGGGGCAATGAGGCTGGAAAGGGCAGGCAAGCAGGAGAAAAGACCAAAGAGAGCGAAATAAATTGTGCAAGTCCCACTCTCCTAGATTAAAAGGCATGACTTTGGAAGGGAAAAAAGGCTATCGTGGGGAACGCTAAAGGAGACACATCAAAACCACACGCAACTGATGACTACAATCCATAATGAGTGCAGAAGAATGTTTCCTAACTCATGATTATTAATAGGCTAAACTAATTTGTGTCTCAAAATTTGTCAGTTGGAATATTGCTCTTTAGAAGTGGGCTGTCATTCAACAGAGAAGCATATTAAATATTATTCTCCAGCCTTTGAGTTGTGAAGGTCTCTTTCATGTGGCTACAAGAAATGAAGAGGATTCAGTACTCCTGATCCCTCCATGGCTTTGCTACTGAATTCTAACCTAAGGGAACAAAAGTTAAATCCTTTCCCTCTAGAGTTCCCAAAGCAGTTTTCTTGTCTAAGCAACCTCCTTTAAAAAAACAAAAAACCAACCAACCAACCAAAAACAGTTGACTTTGCTCCATTTTTGTTCCTACCAACACCAGATTCCTCTGAGACAACACATGAAGGCAGAAAGTAGCTACTCAAGGGAGAATATTAAGTAGTAACTGAAGACTTCAGCCTGAATGGGACATAAATGTTTAGACCCTTACTAACATTTAAAGTGATAAACACACTACTTAAGAAATACCAAAGAACCCAACATACCAGCCAGCTCAACAGAGCCAGCAGGCTGAAGGACAACTGGCATCTGGAAACGAACAGAAGAAAATCACTTTGGGATAAAGTTATGTCTTTCTCATGGAAAATAAAATTAAATTAAAAAACTACACCAAAAAGTACTTTTAGTTTTCTCAAATATACACAAATAATGCTCTCCTATATTCTCTCCTTAAATGGAATGTCTTTTGCGTGTGCTCCCATTACTGATTACCTGTAAAAACACCTCCCTCCTATTTCTCTTCCCCACCTGAAATCACTGTAAAAACTCACCTCCTGCCGTCCCCTAATGATTTTTAACCTCATAGTCTTGAGACAAAACTGTCCCTGCTCAGCTGTCCACTGCGCCTACCAGTCAAGATGTCAATTGTCAGGGTGCACATGTTTTTTTAGTAACTTTAACTATCGCCTGAATTTAACTCACGGTATTGCAGGTATTTCCAATCAAATTATTGGGTTCAAAGCTCTATAGAAGTTACTTTCTTGGTTCACCGAGATGTTTTTGACATTCACAGGTAACTGTGCAAGTTGATTCCACTTCTGCGCCTCTTTCCAGTCAATTTTCCAAAGCCTGCGTATACCGAAGTGCATTCATTTTCATGTGTTAACCAGCATCCTCTAGACAGTATTCTGCATCCATGAAATTGATTTATTAAAGCTCACTATCAGCATTCTAGTATAAGGAAGATGCATTTGTGGCACTAATAGGAGAAGCAAGTAAGGACAGAATAATTCTTCCTCACCTTCATGCCATCTTTCAAAAAAACAAAAAAAACCCAAACAAACCCAGGCTATAGGATTCATCACACAAAGAATGTGTCTTTCCAGTAATGGCACGTTTCTCACACATATGCACATTTATTCCAGACTATAGTTAATTAATTCCCTAGTAAAATATTTTTGATAGAAATTTAAATAGTGTTCATAGCTTAGTGAAATGAAACACATGCACAAAAAATAACTGTAGTCCCAGATATTTGGACCAGATGCTAATATTTTTCATTTGCTATGAAAAAATTTAAAAGTTTATTGCAGAAAAATAGTTAGAATGACACCACCTGCATAACCTCCATCACAGGGCAGTTCCCAACTGCCTCTGAGCCACCACCATATGACCTGCCCAAAGGGCTTCACCTCTGGTACCAACCCTGACACCGCCAAAATCTGGGTGCAGACCTTGAGGACCACAGAAGTTACAGTGTTCCATGTTTTGGGAGGAAAAACACACTCACTGTATTTATCTTGAGCTTCCCTAAGGTATCTAGTGCTTGAGCTAAAAGCTCGATGTTGGCATGAGAATGTAGCTGCTTATGCAAATAAAGGCAGTATTTGCCATGCAAAGATCCATTTATAAATCTCTATGTCTGACTAGATACAGAAAATCTTGAATCACACAACTGGGGTGAGCTGGGGGGGAAATCAAACCACCTTCTTACAAGGTATTTGAAGGTGATGCCCACAGTGCAGATCCTAGTAACAAACATAAACCCAAGGTGGTCTCACTCCTGAAAATCCCACTGCAAATGTAAACCCAAAGGAAATGACAAAGTTTAAGAGCAGCAGTTTGGGAGAAATCTCAAACCATGTTAAGCATTTTTTCTTGTACATCTCCATCATACGGGTGCTCACAATTTCACCGTAGTAAGCATAGCCTAGGTTAGAAAACACTGATGACGGTTGTTTAAATACTTGTTCTTACAGCAACTGCAATATTGGAATTTAAAGACAGAATATTTCAAGTGATTTATGAGTCATTTTTGCATCTCAATCCACAGCACTGAAAAGCTTCAGTCCTCATCTTGCTCAAGAAATGTGCAATTTGATGCATAAATGAATATTCAGATGATGAAAGCCCTTTAAGTGAACAAAAGCATCTTAGAGAAATACCAGGCTGCAAATCCTGCTCCATTATGGGAACTGGAGGGTGGAAGATAATGACTGTCTTCTTCAGTTCGTCATCGCTGGGAGCACAGAGAAGGCCAGAGATGACACAACACCCACGCCCGCGGCTCAGCCAGGGCAAAAATAATGCCTTACAGTTCAAAATGCCATTACGTTAAATACCACTGCATCACTCATACGTGACCATGCCAGCCACGTACAAAGATATGTGTTTAACTTGGGACTTCTGATGAAAACGTATGTTAATTTTTAGCTAATATCATAGTGACTTGGCAAAACTAGTGACCATCCTGATGCTGCCCCTACAAGGCAGGGAACACTAATGCTGGTTCACACATGCTGAGGCCAAAATAATAATTTTAAGCAAGAACTCCTGTACAAGTATATCCAAATGCAACTCCATACATACTTTTTCAATTCCCGCTTAACTGCACCAAAATGTTTTTTTAAACAAAAGTCTGACCAGAGACACTGAAATTCTTCATGACGTACAATTATACACAGCATTTACACCCAAGAAGTACACAGCAGATACACAGTACAGGTAAAGAAAAAGCAGAAAGTGATTTTTTACTAATAGGCTCAAGACAAAGTGATTCTCGCTGCTGAAATAGGATTTAATTTTATTGCTGTCATGCTGAATTGGATTAAATGGCTTGAAAATGTTCATATCACAAGGTTAAAACTTGCCCAGGACAGTTCGGCTTTGATTCTTCAAAGGTGGGAACAGTTCCCAATTACAAAATTGGGATTCAGTTCCCAATTACAAAATTGTAATTGTTCCCAAATTACAAAATTGGGAACAATTCTGTTCCGTCAGCTCGTCTTCATATTGTGTCCTTTGCCTCGAGGAATCCCCCAGAACAACACCCAGTGATGAGCAAAGCATGTAGAAGGACTACTTCGCTTCATGTTGAAAACCAACCATTTGAATCCTAAGAGCATCTCCTAGGAGACAACATAATTAATAGGGTTGGGTTGCTTCTGGTTCTAATTTTTGAACTTCAAATACCTTGGAAATGCAGTTCCAGGTCATACGTAGAGGGCACCCTTGATCATTAGGGCTTTTCAAAAAAGGTCAGATTAGACACTCAAAAAAGAAACATTCAAAATTACTAGTCATTGCAAAAATGTTTTATAGATACGCATGCACTTACAGTGTACTGCATATTTAAACATCTTCTGTTGGCCAAAATTAAGAGTTGAATTTCACAAAACAGAACTAAATTTTATTAGGCTGGTCCAATACATGAGGACTAGTATCACAGCCTGTATTAGTGTTATGTGGATCTTTTAACAGTTTCAGAGTGGCGAGGTAATTATTTCTTAATAACATTCTCTAGAGGGCTTCGAAGTCTGTTTTTAGAAATGCAAAGGCAGATTTTATTTATTTGTTTGAACTCACTAGTGCTAGAACTACCTTATTCATTCGCCACAAATTAATAAACCTTTGACTGCTAAGTGATGGTACCAACATTAAAAAAAAAAAAAAAAAAAAAAGACAAGAAAAAAAAAATCAAGCTTTGGTCTAAATCCTTGGGAGTTATTTAGCTGCCTAACTCTCCATGAATTTCTTAAATGGCATAATTGTCATTGACCTTCCCTGTCTTTTAGGCTCTTAAACATGCAGGGAAGGTCAGAGCCAGGAAAGTGCCAGCACCCTTGACTGAAGCACATTGATCAAGGCCAGTTTAATACTTGCTTAGTTTAGCAGATAAAATGCGGAAGTCAGCATTTCTAAATAAATTATATGATTTCTAGGTAGTGATGTATGATTTTGATAAACATGATGACTCACCATCTGAGAGAGGGGAAAACAAAAGAAAATCTCAGGAGTTTTAAGAAAGGCCAAAGCATAATTCAGCCTGTGTTTTCAGTAAATTAAAAATCCCCTAAAGAATTGGACAAATACACCTTGAAACAACACTACTAGCAAGATTCCTTTTCCTAACAAGTAACTTTGTTGGATCTTAGCTGCCTTAGTTGTAACGGAAGATGACTGAAGGAGGAGAATTTTAAGATAAGTGTGTAGAGTTCACACTGTACTCACATTGCTGGTGGTCTATAGTCACCTTTTTATCTTCTACACAATGTAGAAAACCTCTCCCAGGAGCCCAGGGCTGACCACAAATGCTGTTTTCATTCCCTAATTAGTCTTCAGGCAGTTATCGGCTGAAAAGGCACGTCTCCTCCATTTCTCTGTTTCTCTTACTATAAAGTGAGAATTTCAGCTTAAGAGCTGACGTACCAGGTTAGACCACAGGTCCATTTAGTCCCGTCTCCTGTCCCAAACAGTACCAAAAGCAGTTGTCCAGAGAAGGCTGGAAGAGGACAAGCTACTGTCACACCTCCCATCTGACCAGGACCTGCAGCTCAGGGACCCTCCTGAGCTAGGGGAATTTACTACGTATTTAGCAACCCTGAAGAGATTTCTGCTGTGTTGTCTGGCAAGGGGTTCCTGAGTTTAGCTGCATGTTGTGGCTAAAAAATCATCTCCTCCTCATTATTTTAAAACTTTTATCTGCTGACTTCATTTTATGTCCCCAAGATACTTTTTCTTTACCGTTTTCCTGTTAAATGACTTAATCCATTAGCATTTGTATTTCCATTTAGAAACATTTGCACTTCTATCAAACCACAGAGTCCTGAGACAGAAGTTATTAAAATGTACAATCTCGTGCAGAAAATTCTGGTTTTAAACATCAGCCTCCACATTCTGGTACATCTCCCCACCCTGGTAATAACATCCACAGACTGTCCCAAGTTTACCCGGTACTTGAAGGATGGTTTAATCGATTTGACAACGATCAAGACTAATGGTAGTTTATCTGCAAAGTCTGCGATACACCACGGGCCACCACCTGGAAAAGGAGATTATAATTTCATACCACCGGAGCCAAATGACCAGGAGAACATTTCATAAATAGGCTTGTTATTAGTAACACGTTTTGCACAGACCAAAGACACAAGTTGTATAAAAGCACGGAAGACTGAAGTTTGTAGCATTGCTGTGGAAACACAAATGCTCCACTCAAGTATTTGATTTCATGCTATATTTAGAAGCCATTTACTAAAAGGTGAAGGTCTGATAAAGACATTTTAAGACTCACTTTATTTACAAGTGGTAATGTGTTTTTCTTTTGAATAGATGAGCTTTAGGATCACATGGGTTATCAGAAAGGATTATGGTTTCTAGTTTTATTAGGTACATTTTTTGTTAGTGTTTCCAGTAGGCATATCTCCTGTTATCGGTCACTGTGTTATAGCATACTCTGCTATTTGTTATGATAGCCTGGACCCAAGCGATCTCTATCTAAAATTCAACATCATTTTAAAATTTAAATAAAACCCAAACTCACTATAACTTTTGAAAACAGCTGTGTTAGCAATGGTAGCCATTACTGGCTGGGACCAATCCTCCCTAACATATACAACAGTTCACCGCCTCCTGAACTTTTGCCTGAATTAGAAGAAAGAGAGGCAAATCTTATCACTCTCTTTATGCATTTGTTTCTTTTCTAACAACTCTGCAGGCCATCAGCTAGGTTTAGCTGCTCTATTAGCAAAGCCTCAAACACATCAAAGTCCAACAAGGTTCATGGACGAGAGTAACGCTCCCACCGAGGACAGGGCTGCAGCCAGAGACACAGAAACCCGGCACCAGAATTTAGTCACGAAGGCTTCAAAAAAACAGCAAAGCTGAAATTGATGTCTTATTTGGCATCAGAAAATCCAAATGCATGGAAAATCCAGGGAGAACTAGGCTTCCATTGCTCTGCTGCTGACAGAAGGGCTTGTTTTAATGGCTATTTGAGCTATTCAGACCCTGTATCCCTTTTGACCTTTCTACCTCACTAGCCGCAAATCAGAGGACACTGGGAACATGATGTCCCGGCGTCCCTTCATCGAAGGAAGGGCACTGCAGCAGGGATGGCAATGTCGGGAAGCAGAGCACACTAATAAGATTTTATTGATTTGCCCATCACAAGCAGCATTTTACAGTTAGGCAGTACAGCCATTTAAGAGGAACAGAAGCCAGCTAGGAAAAAAAGACTATTGAGAATTGAATATGGTAAAAGCCAAAATATTTTAACTCCTTTGTATAAAACTACCTCAGTTATAGATGAGAAATGTTATTTAAGAACATTGTACATTCACATTCTTTGCCATGACTCTATGCTACTCATATATGGATGAATTGAATAAAAAATGTTTCTCGGTTGCTCCTCAAAATCCCAGTATCTCCTGGTTTCTGTGGCAACTATGGCCATTCACTCTGCGAAATCCAGTACTTTTCTGCTTGCTTCACTGGTTCGTGTGAAACAAACTGCAACTTCTTTTATTTGGGTAAAGGGGCAGTAATCCAGATAGAGACATTTAATTATTAACCATGTCTCACACTGAATCGGGGACACTCAACTTGTTCCTTCTAACTTAATGACGTATTTTTCCTATGTACCTGCAAGTAATGTATTACAATTTCCAAAGCTTAGTACCAAGTATTATGCAGTTCAAATAGCAAATACGTAGGAAAACTGAAGCTGAGATAGCTGGGCTACTTGGGTTACCCAACCAATGTGTTTCTATATAACTTGTCTTTGATGTAAAAAACTGCCTCGTATTTATCATAACTTGATCTGTTCCTATGCATTTGTAGTTTTGTAGTATCCTCCACTAATTGAACTTGCAATAAGAGTTAATACAGGACCAATAACAGCATGTAGCTTTAGGAAAAGAGTAAGAAAAAGTAGATCGTGCTTACAGCTGGATAAATTACACAAACATTTTGCAACACAGACGTGTCTCAAGAAGAACGTGTCCAACAGGATGTCTGGCCAAACATACGGGCTCCCGTCTCCGCCTCATCCCACTGTTCTCCAAAACAGTTTCACCAAGAAATATTTCAAGATTCACCTGTCTGCCAGGCAGGAAAGCCACATGTTTTTTTAGCAGAGTTAGGCATTTCTGTGATGGTTAGAAAGGTCAACAGGCAAGAAGAGAGCACTCGCCTCTTTCTGAGGCAGGGATGAGGCCACGACTCAGGAATGCTTTTGAGCACATACTTACTTTTAAGTATATACTCAAATACCAATTCAGTCAAGAGGAAGCAAAGGGCGCAGACATCAAGCATGGATAATATTTCCTTCCCAGGCTCAGCTGACCTGACAAAGGTCAGGTTTGGAGCTTCTCATGCTTTTTTGCTACAGTGATACCAAATATTTTTTCAGGCAATTGTGTTTAATAATTCCATAAGGTGACGAGCTAGAATACAAAGTTAACATATCTGCCATCTTCTGTAACATGCCATTGCTATTGTAATTGCAGATATCATAATATTTCCAATATAGTAATCTGAAAAATAACATTAGTATTATTAAGACATGCACAAGGTAGGCTGGTAGTGTGGAAGTATGTAAGCCTGTATCACCCTAGAACAGGGGAGGATAATCCTGCCCTCAGGGAGTTTTAAACCTAACACTTCTCAGGTTTCACAAACATTTTAAGTCAATGTCAGTGCCGGTTGTCATGAAAGGACAAATCCTGTGATCCCAGCCCCTCTTTAAGTCACTTACCAGTAACTGTGCATCTCATGCAATGAGCTAGGGAAGGGCACTACGTCCAGCTGAAAGGCAGCCAAGCAAGGGGAGGTTATTCTTCAGTTTGCTCGCACTGTCACCAGAGATAGCACAAACATCTCACCAGGGACCAGACAACTTTTTCCAAAGGTGGCCCATGCACTACGGATTGGCTTACCCCAACTATGAAACCCCAGGCTTAGTGACTGACACTGGATGGCCCAGTTTTTTCTCTTTAGCAGCATACAATGTCATGTAGCCTCCCACGACCAACACCCCCACCCTCCCACCCCCCTCCCCAAACATTTCGCGGTGTGTTTGAAATGCATTACCAAATTAAAAATGGTCTTTGGCATAGAAAGCAGAAATTGAGCAACTGTTACTGCAAACATGCCAAGCATTGTTAATATAGATTCTAACTCTTTCAAAGTTTATCTGATTTTGAATTTACTGTAATGTTAAAGCACAGACTTACTGGCACAGAACGGGTAACGACCTTAAGCAGAAAAGCAAGTTAACATAGGTTAGGGGTTTCTGACAAGAAACATTTAGATGCCTCAAGATTTATGCCCTTACCGCTGATGGTTTCAAATTAAGTGATTGGTAATTAAAAAAATAAAATAAAATCATTAAACCAATACATACGCTTTGAAGATTGTACTTCTGTCTTCACTGTCATTGATGGGATCTCAACAATCAGCAGTCACATTTCTCAGAAACGGGAAAGTTCCCTGGCATTTGATTAAAATCTAAGGCATTTATACCAGGTACTCAAGGTTAAGAATTTCTCCCATACTAAGTCCTAGGATAGCAATAAACCTAAGCATAAAAATCATTACCAGAAATTTGCAGAACTATCAGCTTTTGGTTACAGTGTTTGAGGGAGAGGCTAGCTTTTATAAAAATCCAGTTAATTCAAATCTACATGCAAATCATTAACAGTGAAGTTTGTCTCAAAGTTTGTTTGTTTGTTTGTTTTTTTCAGACACAGGTTTTGATCACTGTTTTTGATCAGCTATGGAATTTACATACTGGATGATGACATTTTTCAAGACAATCTGCCTATTAACTATCATAACTGGATTTTGCCTACAAGTCAATACCTGACTTGCAACTTAGGAAAAAAAATAAAAATAAATAATTCAATTGCATCAAGCAGTGAAAACTGCATATTAAACTATTAAGATTTCTCAAAGCTTATAGAGAAAAAAAACAGTATCATTTTTCCCTTGTGGCAGACAGAGCATTAGTTATCGTAACGGCTGCCATTGCCTCTCTGTCTCCTGTTCTGAAGAACGAAAGAGCTACAGCTTTCCATCCAGCAAGCGATGGACTTCAGGAGAACCCCAACACTTCCAAAAAATGTTGTGATTTACCAAAATCCCAGAAAACACTCTCGGTCAGAGATGAAAAAGGCTCAGTACCCAAGTCAACACCTCAGACCTGCGGCAGCCCGTCACTTCAAATAGACTACTAAGCATCAAAGACTTGGAGACCTGGTTGAGCTGCCTGTTCTCTCCTTGCCAGCATCCAGCACGTGGATGCTCGAGGATTCCAGATAAGCTGTAGGGAATATCAAGATAAAAAAGTGGCTGCTTTTTTCCCCCCTAAGAAACCTGCTGTCATATTAACTACAAAAAAAAAGGAAAAAAAAAATTCACCACAGACACACGACTATAAACCTTTAACGAGTTAGCAAATTGAAGACTTAACAAACAGATCTGAATATTTACATTTGGATATATACGCCCAGTGTATATGTATCTTGGAACAGATTTGTAAATGTTTCCACTGTGTACTGCTTTTAAAATTTCAGAGTTTGGAAAAGTGCCCTGAATGCTACGTCATTGCATTTGCTGCCAGAGTATGAAGGGGGCTAATAAAATAAGCATTAGCAGGAGAACACAATGTGAGAAGCAAATTTTTAGAAGGGGGGCCTTCTTCAGGATTATGCTTTTCAGCATCAGCCTCAAAAGGAAACGTGTGGGTAAGGGAAAAGAAAAGGAAAGGCAGGTGGCTCGCCAAGGGATGTATTCAAACCAATGACAGCTTCTCACAACAAAGAGATCACAACTGGAAATGTAGATGTCGAAAGCCCAGCTTATATTTTATTGAACAACTGCTGCAAGAGAAGATGCTTCCAGCGCAGTTATGATCAATTTTTAGAAGTTAATTTTTAATGAAACGGACATAAAACACAGATCTAAAACCTCAATTTTTCTTAAGTTACAGACTAAGGCTCATTCTGTGTTTTGATTTTTGTTGCACTTATCCTTGTTTTGAAATAGATGTAGGCAGTTCTGCAGATGCAGGAGCAGGCACTAGAAGTTACCTCTGTTCCAGAGAGGATTAGAAGAAGAGGCCATCGGCTTCTCTTTAGCCCCCACATAAGCCAACCCAGCATTCTCCTTTCCTAATAACATTCAAACCACAGTTCCCAAGCTGTAACACTCGCACATGGCGTGGGGAGCACCACAAAGCGCTCTTGCTTGTGCTGGGTGGAAGGTGTAGCAGCCTCTGACTCTCGCCTGGGCAGCGAGGTCAAAACAAGCACAAAGAGTTAAACAGCAGTAGCTTATTCCTACAAATAAGAGGAAATCCCAGCTCCAAGGTTCCCGCGCTGTTTTCCAAAGTGTCTGCCAAAACTAGGCAATGGCTGGACTGACGCTTCCAAGACTGGTCAGAGAAATGAAAAGTCCCTTGGAGATAAGGAGATCAAAGCTGGTAACAGCAAATGGTGGAGCAGCCAACGGGTGGAAGGCTGGGAGCCCAGTTTGTGAGGAAGGGATGATTTTTTTTGCCTTTTCCCTATTAAGAAACTCCTCCTCCGCACCTCACAAAACATCCCTCCAACACTATTCCATGGCCTCCCTTCTTGCTCCTGGAAACCAGCTCTGGCAAAGGAAGCGGGTCAGGAGAGCAGCAGCGAGGAGGGACCAAGCACCCTGGAGCTGCAGGGTGAGAGATCCCGATTCTGTCGCGGGAGGGACTGCCGGTGACCCAGGGACCGCACAATGTTTTGCCTCGAGATGGATCTTCCCAAGATGTGGGAAGGAAGAAAGAAGGAAAAGGATGAAAAGACTCATCCTTCTGCATGCGTGGGATGGCTGGGAGCAAGGCAGAAGCTTCTGTCATCATCAACAGTGGTAACTGAAGAAATCACATACAGGAACACCTCTACTAATCAGGTTTTTTTTTTGGGGGTGTGTGTGTGTGTGTGTGTTGTTTTGTTTAATGCTGTTGAGAAAAAGCAGAGGATAGGTTCAAAAGAACAGTAAAGCTACATTTTCCATTCGTCCCAAATGTGTTAAAAGACATTTTTCTCCTCAATTCAGCTACATAAGCAAATTAGGACACAGCATATTGAAGACCACACAGTTGTTTATGAAAAGGATACTTAATTCAAATGGATGACAGATAGAAAAGAGATTTTAAAGCTTCTAAGTTGTTTATGATAAATATATGTCTATACAAGCTCACTTCATGATAAAAAAAATATTGGACAACAGTCAGCAGAGTTGCACAAGGAAGTGAACATCATCCAACACATACAGAGGCCTATCAGAAAATTTTCCTTAGCTTCTTTACACCCACTCACATGCAATTCACTTTTTTTTCTTTTTAACTTAGTAGAACACAGCTTCAGAGATAGTATTAATCTTCGCTCAACTAATTTAAGATCTTTAGATGACCTCTGTACATACTTGCAGTTAAAACTAGCGCATCAACTCCGTTGCAGAAACACTAAACAAAGTACTTTTACAGAGAATTATACACCAAAATAAAAACAGAGGAAAACCTATTGGGGGAAACAAAACAAAACAAAAACCACCAACAAAAACACACCCCGCACTATAAAACAAAGACATTTCACTGCATTCGCTGTATAATAGGATCTGATGTACACCACCTATACAGAAATAGGACATTAAAGGTTACTGTATACTGTGATCACTTGCAAGACCTTTGTGAAGCATTATAAAGTCATTGAGATCTGACGAGTCAAATATAGAAAAAAAATAATGCTTCACGCCCTTGTACCACGGCAGTTTGCACATTGGTCGCTACGACCCTTCACTGTCCTGCAAACCGTGAGACTTAAAAGGTGACAAATACAGGAATTTCACCTTTTAAGTCTTTATTGTCCCCTCATTTAGGCCAGCACAACTCTCCCGTGATGCCATGCTGTCACGCAAAGAGCAGAACTTGCTCTTCTCGGTCCCTCGCTCCTGCCCTGTGGTGGTGTTCCTCTCGCACCGGCACACGCAGAGCCAGGCTGCAAGCTAGAGCAGCTAACTCATCTGAGATAAAACCAAAATACAAAAATCCAGCATTTTCTCTTGGATTCATGTTACCTTGCGTCGGTTCCTCAGCCCATGTCAATGCGCAGCGGCACATTCCCTCGCACTGGCACAGCGGAGGAGGCAACGGTGGAAGAATGTGAACGAGCTGCCAGGGGAAGGTGGGACTGTTTCTCTTGGCAACAATGCCAACTTATGCCAGCTAAAAGCAACTATTATTTAAGGCCATAATAATTGCAAGTTGAAGTACTTTTTGTTATCTGTGTGTTAGGTCTTTGATTTTTATTTTAGTCAAAAAAATACAAAAGTCAAAGTTTAATAAAAAATAATTCATTGGAGTCCTTCCCTTGAGTTATTCTAAATCAGACATGCTCTTTCAGCCATCATCATCAATCTTATGTCTCATAGGACTTACTTGGTAGGATGCCTTGAAGATGAACAGCAAATCTTCTCAGCTGCTTTTGAACTTACTTCCAACACCGGAAGTGACCCTTCATACCATATTACGCATGAAAGCGGCAGCTCAGAGCTGTTAACTGTAACTGTTCAAAAGGATTAATCTGGCATCGGAGTAGTGGCAGAAACTGATCCCAGTCTTACCCTGGTTGGGACTACAAAACAGATTAACAAGGTTCTTGATATTCTTTCTGTCTCATCTACATTTTATTCTGGGTGTTGCCATACTCTATCATTGCAATCACTGGTAGCTACCTATCTCTACATGGAGCCGTTGCATTTTGGAAGTAAAGAAATTCATGTTTTTCACAGATCAAAAATTCTTACAATTTTCCTCAGGGACATAATACATTACAGAATCATTTTTAAAGCTATATATCAGTTTGAATAAGGATCTACTCGGCTTCCTGCCACTAATATTTCCTATGCAGACATGTACACAAGAGCCATTCCCCTGTGGCAATACAAATACTGTGACCTAAGCTTGTCACGATCTAGCCAGATGCCCACAGAAATAAGCAAGTTTGCTGAACTGCCACAGCAATGAACGTAAACCTCGTGCTGCGAAGACACGTATTTTGCTTCCTCAGGTTGATATAAGCTTCTTTGGATGGCAGCAACAGGGAGGTGAAGTTATCATCTGGTCTCAAGCAGTGTCAAGAATGACATTAGTGACTTAAAAAAAACCCACATTCCAGTGGATGCAAACAAGAACAGGACCCACCAAACCTTTTCCCCTTCTAATTCCTTTTCTTAAAGCTTTCCAAGGATTCAAGTCAGCGGTCACAAGTTATTTGTACAGAATGACAAGAGTTTCTCATGAATAAAGAGGCAAGTGCTCATCTCTTGCCGTGATAATGCTGCATACCGATGAGCCACAGTCATGAAAACCCAGGAAGGACTGTAGGTTTGCAACCAATGGGTCAAAGAGGAGGATGGGCAGGCTGTGGGAGATGTCTTCTGGCACAAGTCCTAGGGATCTCAGAGTGATCTTCATCTTCCTTTACTTCTGACCCAAGTAGACCTTTCGCGACCTACTTTTAACAAGACTCAAACTCTACGGGCAGCAAACCCTTGTGAAGAACACAGGTTTGACGCCACTGTACCAAGTACTGCCAGCAGCCGTAACCTGTCCCAGTCCAAGGCTGAGCATTCAGTGGGCATTTAGACCCCTCCAAACAATAAAACACAGCGGTGTGTACAACACCACATCAGGCTCTCGTGAAATACATGCCTCGATCCCTGGCAGCAAGGCAGCGGAGAGACCGCAAAACTGAAAAAATATAGAAGTAATAAATTCAGAAAGAAATTACTGAATTCAAGAAATTCTCTGCCTCCACTAATTCTGCTACCTGTGAAGCAAACATGTTTTTTGTGTGAGTGGTTTCCCCTGTTTTTGACAAACCAGTGCCTCACCCAAAACTTTTTTCAGCTAATGGGAACCTGGAAAATCATGCTCTAGGTATCCACAATATATGACATGGCACAGCAGGTGGAGAGGTCAGATAACTGCAGCAACTCCAGCATTTACGTTTTGTTTTGCTTTTAAAAACTTTTTCGGTCTTCCATTAGATAATTACAGGTTTCATGCTTTCACTTTCAAGGTTTACTTTCAAAACACTTCTGTCACTAAAGCAATTTTTTTCTAAGTTATCTACTTGCCAAAAGCAATTTGGGGACTTTCACATGACAGAAGTGAAGCATACAAAGTATTCTCTTCTTGCAAATAAAATAGTGATATTTAACTACTGTTTCTCTCATTATTATAAAAATAAACATGTAAATCAACCTGCCATTATAGAACTAGTGTGAAAGTGCCTGGGTACTATCATGACATTCACCTAATGTAGGCTCAAGGTAAATGGGAGACTTTGCACATTCAGTAAAAGGGGAATATGGGCTTCCCTATACATGAAAACATGCACAATGCTGGTAAAAGTAGGTAAGAAGATGCAGAGCTATTAAAAACAATGTTTAGATTAAAAATCGCATCGAAGGGACAGGACAAATGCTGCAATTTTATTCTTCTCCTCATAATATATAAGGAGTAATGCTGAGATAATGGGTGAGGTTTTTCACCCCTCTCATCCTTTACAATTTCTCATATTTCTGTGGTAAGTCCAGCCTACCTACGCTTTTCCTAGACACCTTCTTAACAGAAACCTTTCCAGAAAAGCCTTGCGAAAAGTTATCAAATACAAACTGAACTGCCTCCATACTCATCCAACCTTTAGCAACCTTTAGCATCTGAAGAGATGTTAATACTAAATAGAAGAAAATCCCTCAATTAAAACAGGTGTCAAAATAAAGACCCCATCAATTCTGATATAATTTAATTTCCGTCATTTTTAGAATAAATTTGTGACCAACTCATATCTGAAATACAACCCATTCAATTTAGGTCACAGTGCACACAATCACTCTGCTCAGGTTACCAATATTAAAATGGTATTATGAAAAGAAAAATCAGTAGTTTCATTCTCAATACGATACTTGCCTGCATTACTCAAAGCAAGTTGTGTGAAACACCACAGCAAAATTTCAGCTTTTGCTGATAGTGAGAGCATTCCATTAATCTCTTCTGTGAACAGAAGACGAATACTACTTTAGGATTCGGGTATTAGCAAACCCAAGACTTGTTAAAACCCATCTTCAGATAATGATAAGGCTTAACATTTCTTGTTAGAGAAGACAGAAAGGGTAACTGAGTATGTTCCATGTCAACAACTGTTTTTAAAAATAAAAACCAGGGTATTTCTAAAAGGCGCATCTAATGCACGAAGGCACGTTTAGGTTTGTTGTGGTTTAACCTCAGACAACAACCAAGTACCACACAGCCGCTTGCTCACTCATTCCCCTCCCCTCAGTGGGTTGGGAGGAGAATCAGAAGGAAAAGAAAACTTGTGGGTTGAGATAAAGATAGTTTACTAAGGCAGTAAAGGAAAAAAATAATAATAAAATATGATAATAGAATATACAAAACAAACAATACACAATTTCTCATCACCCAACCACCTGATGATCGATGCAGCCTGTCTTGAGCAGCAATCACGGTGCAAAACCGAGAGCGATCTCAGAACCCCAAATTCCTGAGAGGGAGGGAGGGAGGGAGGGATGAAAGGAACCCGGCCCACTGGCCAACCCCCACTTATATACTGGGCATGACGTCTATGGTATGGAATACTTCCTTTGGCCAGTTTGGGCCAACTGTACTTGCTCCACCCCTCCCAGCTTTTTGCATCTGCACATTGGGACAACCTGGGAAGCTGGAAAACAACCTTTATCTCTTAGCAACAACTAATAACATCAGTGTATTACCGACATCACTCACATACCAAATCCTAAACCCAAACCACAGTAGCTACTGGGAAGAAAATTAGCTCCATCCCAGCCAACACCAGGACAAGGCTGATCAGTTGTACCTAATCCACGATATACCAAATATAGACCCACCGGGGGGTTGCGTGTGCATAGTATATGTATAGATGGATTCAGCAGACCAAGCTTTTAGGAAGGGTATCTGCTAGACAACTGTGACATCATCTCCTGCTCTACCTGCACGTCCGAAGGGAAGGTTATTTCTGGGAGGAAGAGGCAGCACAAGCCAAGAGGCAGCGGCGGGAGCTAACACAGGCACGGCCAGGAAAGGAGCAGAAAGCCTGAGCGGGCTCTCCTTGAGCTCAGGCTGGTCCCACTCCGGACAGGTTCTCTGTGCACAAGCCACCGGGCAGCTGAGCATCCCCTGAAATGAAGGGAAGATGGACAAGCTGCTGTAACATATATGGGCTGCCCTTGATGTCCCAGCAGCCTTCCGACAGCCATGCCCTAATAAGGCACGGCCAGGAAAGGAGCAGAAAGCCTGAGCGGGCTCTCCTTGAGCTCAGGCTGGTCCCACTCCGGACAGGTTCTCTGTGCACAAGCCACCGGGCAGCTGAGCATCCCCTGAAATGAAGGGAAGATGGACAAGCTGCTGTAACATATATGGGCTGCCCTTGATGTCCCAGCAGCCTTCCGACAGCCATGCCCTAATAGAAATAGTGACCTTGCAAACCCTCCACAAACTTGAGCAGAAGAGGGACGCAGTGAGTAGCACCTTGCGCACTGCCTGGTGAGCAGGCGCAGACCTCAGAAGAAGACAGAGAACCTCTTCTGCCAAGCACTAATATTGTCCTTTACTAAATAAGGTGGTGTGGACCAAAGACACAACAGGCGTAGGTAGATGCTGCTGCCCCAACCCAACGAGCTACTGTTCCCATTGCAACCAAAGGTAAAGGCTGCGACAGCAGCAGGGGACCGGTCTAGAACAAATATCTCTAGCTGAGTGGAAATAGTGAATCACATTTTCTGTATTTTTTAAGTGATATTTGTTTCTTTTTATGAAATGATTTATTTAAAGCCATTCTACAGCTTAAACTTTTCCAGATATTACACTAAAAACAAGTCATCGTTCTTTTCATAATGTACATCAGATTTCTTTTCGCTATCTTGTTTTTAAAAAGCCATGAAACGATTAGTTTTTGAAGTGATGCAAAACTAAACCTGCTGCTCTGAAAAGCCCGTAAATAAGGAGGCTGTAATAATTTTTCACTATCTGGCTTCTTTTCAAAGCGTACGTCATTCTTTTGTTCCGCCTGCGGTATATTCTCATGGCAGCAGCAACCATGCTGATCCTAGGCATTAATTACTGTTTAGGAGAATGGAAAGGAGGAGGGCAAACAGAATGGAGAGAGCCAAGAAAACAACAGCACGCAATTCCACAAAAGCCCTCACTGTGATATTTGAGAAAGTAGCTTACAAATGTCTACCCACACAACGCTTATTAGAAGACTTATCTGCTCCTTTTAAGGACCTAACCTTAGAACCAAGATCTTTCGTTCCTCATTCTGAGGAAGATATTGACATTAAAATCTATATTTAGTTAAAAAAAAAAAAACCACCGCTAAAAGAAAAAATATATATTTATGGGAACTGTTATTTTCAAAGTGTCTCGGAGATGTCCAGTATTAATGTAAACTAACCCTTATTTCTACACAATAGAGGGTAATTAAAATTAGCCTGGGTATCAGTGAGGTTCTAACGTAGCCTCGTCAGGTGGTAGTGACAGCTTTTAGACATTCTAATGACAAGGTGTCTAATGTGAAGAACAAGGAGATCCACAGACTCCTACCATGATATTCTAACTATGTGCTACATGCTAGAGATTTTCACATGAAAAGGTTGATATCTGTAGATTTGTCCTTTTTAAAGCTATTAATAAGTCAGTAATTATTAGTGCATTCAACAATTCCTTTCCAAAAGACATCCACAGCAACCAGTCTTTCCTATTCTGGTTCACACTCAGAATTGCTATTTCACTTGCATTTAGTAATGTTCTTTTTGAGGTGAAGGCTGGAATCAGGCCTGGTTAAAAAAGATTTTTTGAAGGACATACAAATTTTAGGTGTTTGGCACTTAAAAGTGCACAGAATGATCCAAGGCCCCCAGGGTGAGATTTATGCTATCGGTGTTTGCATTTCATATTCAGCTTATGTTCAGAGCCACGTCTGCCTGAGCCAGCTGAAGTTCAAAGCTAAGAGCCTTGGCTTACTAGCTCAGGTACAATAATATGCTAATGCAGCTATATGTAACTTTTAGGTTGGATCTGCCTCATGCTTAACCAGCTCAGAGCAGGCGCAAAACAAGCCAAAGATTATCTCTGGAAAATCATTAAATACATAACCAAGTTATTTTTATAGATGGTTAGCAGTGAAGATTTGACAACCTTTTTCATTGGAAAAGAACTGAAATTTTAGTGACTATATTAAAAGACCATGGTAGAGTACAACCTTTAGTTTTCTGAACTACACAAATACATGCATGTGGATTTTATATATATATATACACATATATATTTTCACTTTATGATTCTATAACTTGACTAGCAGTAATGAGAGAGTCTATTGGCACAAGAAGAAACTAAAGAATTCAGAGCATCCAGGAAAAAAATCCGAAGGAAATACCATCCAAAATTCTCTCTTATCTCCAGCTGCTTTCCAAGGGACACTGTATTCCAGACTCTGGACTGACAAAGAAACATAGATGTTTCTAGCATAGTGTCTACATATATATATACACCTCAGAATTTGTTCTTGCATATAGTATCACAGGCAGCATCTGAACTCTCAGATACTATATGCACAAGCACATACGTGCGAGGTCACGGTACAGCCTTTAGATCAAGAGTTAAACAGAAGCTTTGTACTTTCTTACAGCCTCCCTTGTACCTGATCTTGAGTTTCACGCACCCCCCTGTTAAGCATAAGGATGCATAAGCATAAGGATGCATAAGCTCTTGGGACCTCTTGAACTCTGATGACTTGCCAGGCTCCTGCATTTTACCCACGGTAAATTTAATCCTGCCTGTGGGTAA
>JMFS01037659.1:0-23993 GCA_000699545.1 Podiceps cristatus
CCAACCCAAAACATTCTATGGTTCTATGAAGATGAGCAATATACTGTTAGCACTGCCTAGCAATTCTAGCTAATTCTGGCTTTCTTCAGTGAATTTAGGCAAGCATTGACACTACTACAGTCGCCACTGTACCAACCTTTTGCTCCTCTGTAGGGCCCTACTAGTTCTACTTTATTATCTCTTGTCCCTTCCCACTCCCAAACTGTCTGCGGAGTGGAGGTTGGTACTAACTGCAGAGCCTCTGTGCTCCCGCAGCAAGTAAAGGCTCGGGGCAGCTTGTTCTTCGTTCCCCTAGTGCCACGCACACAGGGCCAGTCATCCTGCACAAGGACGGGGCTGTGTCGAGACAGGCTTTCTCCCTTGGCCGCACGCACCTAATGTTCTCTCCCTCACCTCTTGTAACCCTCCACCACCCTGATCAGTGCAGCTGAGGAGACAGAGCCAGAAGGAGAGAAACTGAGCCTTCTTTCACCACTGAAGACCTTGCTGATTTAGGCCAGCGTCAGACTGAGCTATGACCAGGATCAAAAGAGGAATCTCGATGGAAGGCTCAGGTAGTATCTCCCATCACTAGTGCACAGCATCAAGACCTCCCACAGATTTCCAGAAGCTGTTGAAGCAGACAAGACAGTAACACTCTTCAGGAAGTGATCAGCTACAACGTAAAGAGAGCTGGGGAAGAGAGGAGAATCCTTCCACCTTGCAAACTGTGTAAGTGAAGTTAAGAGCAATGGACTGAAATTTGTTCATTGAGACTTAGTAGCAATGTTAAACTCTGCCTGGTTAGCTTTATTATCTTGTTGGAGGAGGATAAAAAGTATACACTACTACATGTTTTGAAGCTGTCAAGTTTTGCTAGATGTAAAAGGTTCTAACAAAATTATTAGCTGATAACTTCCTGGGTTCAGTCACTTCACAAGTCGAAGTACTTATTTGAGCAGTATTTTTCTTCTCCAGTACCATTCCATACAGCCTTTGAGCACACCTGTCAAGCATCTGTGCTTTTGTTTCAAACTAGACAACTGTTCTATGCAACAGCTTAATCTGCTACCAAATTAACCTGAACATGGTCGATTACTGTCACTAGGACCAGCTCAGATCTGTCTAGCTTGGCATAAGTACCCGGAGTTCAATACCACTGATGCAGATGCTGAAAACCAGAAAGGAACTTTGGAACAGAGATCATTAAGTTAACGCACAAAGATTCTTTCTCTGTGAATACTGACTTCATTCAGCAAAGGCATTCAAATTCTTGAAGAAGCCTTAAAAAAATCTGACTGGGAAAAAAAAAAAAAAAAAGGCCCAAGCACCCTTAACTGTACCCACTTCTTTTTTAGCAAGTATTTCGTATACTCTAAGGGATAAGCATTTGTACCAGACAGAAAGCATGTGCAGCAGGCAGTCAGTGTTTAATCCCTGCAACAATATGCTATTCCACATCACTCATCCCAATTTTGCATCATTCATGTCTTTCTGTCCGTCCCTGACCCTCATCTTCCAAGGAGTCATGCAAAGAGAACCTTTTCTCCCAGGGGAGAAGGCCTTAGAAACATAATTTCACTCCCGAAACTGGCCCCAAGAAGGAAAAGAAAGCTAAAGGACAGGTGGTAACGTCTTTCCTCTCCTAGGAAGCAGATACAAGACACCAGCTCTTGGAGACTCCCTCCCCTTAAGGATGAGGAAACAAATACTAACCACTGAAACACCTTCCAGAGGGATGGATTCTGAATCCTCTGTATTTTAAGGATATTGTAGCTTTTCATAGTCTGATGAAACAGTTGCTTTACTTCGTTGTATTCAGAGGTATCTCTGATCTCCACTGCCTAGAAAATATAAACCAAAGCAAAAGAAGACATGAGGCTTCGGTTAGCTTGTAACAGTCAGAAGTCTAATTACAGCAGATACGCTTTTAGAAGGGTCCTCAAACACTTCTGAAGGTTGATTTAATGCCTTAGATTGTGACTATGTGAATAATTAGGACTGACACTTCATATGTAAACCAGTATGTCACTCCAGCTTTGCAAGGACACCTCGCATCTCTTCAGGAAGGATGCTGAAAGAGAAGGGATCAATTAAATGTTTAGAGTTGACACTTGTAGCTTTAAATCTCAATGTACCAGAAATTTCGAAAAGAAAACTTGACCGATTACTCCAGATAATACTAGTTTTATATATAAAGCTGATTAAGAACAAAAGATGTTAGATAAATGTCTGGTTACAAATGAAACTGTTAAGGGAGCTTCACCTATTAAAGATGAAACAAAACAAAATACACACAACCTCCCAGCATCATAACTCCTCAACTTTTCAAAGTCAAAACTTGGAAAATTGCACTTAAATATAAAGTTAAGGGAAAAAAAAGGCTACATTTCTAAACATGAGTGAACAATTAAAATTCTAATAGGAATGTTACACTAAATACCTGCTTGATCAAATACATTTCCTCCTCTCCTAAAGGAACAATTTTTCACATTTAAAAATCCATCAAGAAATGCACATTTTCCCCAAAAAAGTTTAATGCAAAACATAATTAAAACATGATTTGAGCTCTTCTGCTTGCTTATGGCATGCGTAAATTTTCCATTTTTTTTCTCCAAAGTAATCTGTGTCTTTAATCTTCTAGAATAAACACTTATCTTCTGTAAATTAGACTGAAAAAGCATAATGCTGACAGACTGATGTCACTTGATAACACTTTCCACTTTACCACTGCCTAGGCCAAGTGGGGACTTGAGATGACTTAAAGTGAAATGCCCAACATCCCATGAATCAAAGTTGTGTTTTAAGCAGGAAAGCTGCGGTCATCCTAGGAGGTAATATGAAATCAACATCTTAACCTGTCAGATAAAAGCTCCACGATTTAGAAGGCTGAGCTTAGAGAGGAGATAAAATAGGACTTATATTTCACAGCTGCATATAAATAAAGTGTTTTTCTGGACACCATGTCCAGCTTGCACATTAAGAACTTACTGAAGAAGAGGCTGATCATAGGAAAGTCTTCTAAGGATTAAGAATAAAGTCGGCTGCACAAGGAAGGATTACTTCTTTGAATTTATTAAAAAGCTTTTACACGGTTGAATGAAATTTCCCATGTCTTAATACAAGAGTATTTTCCAAAGCTTCTTTACAACACATAAAACAATTTGTATGGGCGAGTATTTATTATCTGCATGCTCTGTGACACCACAGCTCAAGTTGCTCACCGTCACCTACAAGATGAAAATTATGTCACTGTATTTCAGCACTACATCTTTTATTTATACATAAACAATTCTTGGACTACAAACGTGCTTTTGCCGTGTTGCATCTTTTACTGAGGAACTGTAACCTTTCTGAGTAAAACAGAGCCAGCCATGTTGTACAAGGCCTAATCCTGTAAGAAAGGTACTTCAATTATTTTAATCATATGATGGCCTCCAAGCAACAAAGTCAGTTCTCTTTGGCGTGAAAAGTTTGCGGGATTGTCCTTATTTCCCCAAAGATGATTTCCCTGCTAATAAAAGGGTGACATCACATTGCTATTGCAGGTTGATACTTCGTAACAACGTCACTTCTTTAGCTCTTTTCATCTTCAGACCTAAAAAGGAAAGTCCTAGAGAGGAGAAGCATTTGCTAACCCACTACCAAGGAGTGGAATTCCCAAGGCAGAGAAAGAGTCACTGCCCTGACAGTAATTTCTATTAGTGCATGACAGTACAAGAACAGTACTCTGCGATATTGGACCTCGATCTCTGGTTAACTTAGGTTTTGGAAGCAGCATAGTTTTTATTAGTGACCCAGCTAGAACTAACGTCTTTACAGTACGCAGGTAGACTCTTCCCGTTGCATCAGTTCCCATTCCCGTTACAGCACAACAATCTTTGGCATGCACGTCAGGATTCAGCAACACAGCAGTCACACAAAGATGTCCCTTGACATAAAAGTACACATTTTTCAGTTGTACATTAAAGATACAATTTAAAACCCAGCATGAAGTTCCAAGACAAAATCAACTCATTTTTTTCCCTTAAAGGTTTTCCATTTCCTTGGGAAATTCCACTTTGTTAAAGAAAGACAGAAGGGATTCACCCCAACTTTCCAATTGATGTTACCAATTTCCATTGTGCATTTCATACACTCTACTTTCTATAGAACTATGCTTCTAAATAATTTACAGATTAAGACACTGCAACACTCAGAAAATAAGCAATGATACCAAAACAGAGCTGCTCTTTTTAAGTAAAGATGACTTTCTCCCTATCTCATATAGGTGTTCTTGTTTAAAATGGATCACTTCCAGCGCAGCAAATTTTGCCAGGATTATTTGTCAACATCTGAAGAGAAGGTTATTCATCAAGTCGTAATTGTCAGATGTTACGATGGTCACCACATGTATGCAGAATCTCAGCCAGTCCCAATATTACCTACTGCAAAAAAACAAGCTTAGGGTCCCACAGAAATGTTTAACCTAGCCCAGGCTTTCACTTTTAGCGCCAACAGGTACTGTGGGCTTTGTCACTTTTTAGACACAGAATTAACTTTTCCTTTCCTATGAAAGGCGCTCAGTTTACATGTTAAGAGGAGGTTTTCTCAGGTGCCAACTCAGCAAGCAAACTGAGCTCTGGGGAACAAGATCCTTCTATTTCACGCATGCCCACCAGTACCACCAGCGATACCATGGATCGTATCCATCGTATTCCAAAGCCCTCACACTCACCTCAGTGACTCCAGAACACCCCAACAAATGGACTCAACTGAAACCCAAACTAAAGTTTTCAGGGTAAATAAAGGATGCGGTTAAGTACATACAACTCAGAGACTTAAAAAGAACTGAGCCACCTGTCTTCCTAGCATTCTTCGGAAAAATTTAAGCTTATGTTAATCAGTTAAACTGCAGATAAGCCAAGGGAAGATCTGATTAGCTACATCCTTTATTATTTTGATAGAGCTCAAAATATCACAGCCCAAATCTTCAAAAGGTCTGGCCACCAGATTCCCACACAAACTCATTATTAGTTCATTCAGCAGGTGCTGGGCACCTGACACTTTTACAGTCTTGAAAAATTAGGGGGTTTTGCTAATGGTGAAAAATGGCTATTTGAAGTGAGCTAATGTACAGAGCGGTTGACTGAAATTTTACCCATTGATTTTTCATCAGAACGACATTTAGATGAATTTGCTATATACACACATGGCCAGTTACTAGTGTTACATTGAGTAAGGGATAATCCAACACAAGAGGGTAGTCAGGGTAAAATGAAACATTCAGCACAAAGCGGAAATAACAGAAAACGGTTCACGGAAGCTAAGAATACATGATATTTCTGGTTCTCATGCCACTGCCAATGTAACTACACTAGGGAAAATAAAATACAAAGAGTGACAATAGCAATGGAGCTCTCTGACAACTGAAACTAGCTAGAAAGAATTCCCGCTACGGAAATAACGATATTACTTCTGTCCGGTCCCTAGCATCAAGGTATCTGTGCCAATACAACTTGGTCAGCATCGTACAAGATTTGTGACAGTCACAACAAGGAAAACCTCTTATGCTCCACATTACGTGCTGTTCCTTAATCAGGGTCAAAACCACTATGAAAAAGGACAAGTGTAACACCAAAAAGCCTTTTTTCTAGCATACCATAGTACGTCTACAGTCTGACTGCTCTTCCAGAAGGACTGCTTCTTAATACCGTTAGACCTAGTAATTTAAAGAACACCTGCACATTTTTGGTCTTGGTAGACCAAATAGGAACATAAACTTTCGGCTGACAGGGGTTTGGTTTGGTTTGTTAAAGAGATCGCTGCAAATATTTTCTGGTATTAATGGCTGTAACTCTTTATTTCTACCATTCCTTGAGGTCATGGTCTGTGCTGAGATCTGTGATGTAAGTGACAGTACTGGATGACTTGAAAGAGCATATAGAGATTTCCTTTCCTACACCTCCAATCCAAACTTTATCCACCAACAGCCATGATGGTATTATTTTTGGCTTTTTAATGGCCTACACAGAAAGGGTTTGGTCTCAGCCCAGCTTCTAGTGAAGAAATACACACTTTATAGAAGCTCCTTCCTTAACTGGTCCACCAAGCCACTAAAGTAAGCCATTTTCTCATTTTTAACAGTGAATCTTTTTGTCTTTAATTTGGCCAGTTTTCGTTTTGCATGTAGGTAGATGCCTAAAATGCAGATGAAGTTCACGGGAATTTGTCACCTTTTTTGGGAGCTCGTAAGCGATCACCTAGCTCTTTACCACACCCACCCAAGAAATCACTCCTGTCCCTCTTCAGCATCTACCCAGTTACAACTGCTTCAGTTAAGCAGCATCCTCCTCTGAATGGTGCCTTTCCATCAAAATTACAAGAGGGGGAAAAAAAGTGGGGAAAAAGAAAAAAAAAGATACCTTGTATCCAAAGGCAGGCAGTGCAGATTGATCCCAGTGGACAGGACAGGCTTGATTTGGAATAGAAGAATCCCTCTGGCTGTTTGCAAACAGACAGAAAATGAGGTGTTAGTAATTCTAGTACTGTTCTGAACAGCCAAATTGGCAGCATCCCCTTTGGCCAATTCCTTGGCCAAAGGAATAAACATTTAAAAATAAATTTTTAAATTATTTAAAAATAAACATTTAAAAATAAACAAAACAAATCACAAAATTTAAAAATAAACAAAACAAATCACAAAACCCAGGAAACGGTCTCAGTCTGTGAGCTGGGCTTTGCATGCTGCCATTCAATTGCCACAGTCCTCTTTCACTTGCTTTTTAAAGAAACAACTGTCCATCATCAGTCCCGTGAATGTGGTACCTGAAGTAACATGTACCCCAGAAACCAGGTGAAGCACCAAGACGGCAGTTTGCGATATAGCTTCTGTTTAGTCAAACAGATATGTTTTCTTCTAGCAACAGCTGTGTTCTTTGCACAATTAACTGCCAGCACTGGCAGCCACTTTGCCTTATAATTACTTCTGAAGTATGAAAAACAACAACTTAAAGAGCATCGTTTACCCTTTCTTTATCTTCTGCACATCTTCAGAAGACACAAACTTTGGTCGCCTGTGGACCTGTCTTTGAGTTTTAGAAGAGACGTTTATCTGGGTCATTTCTTGAGAAGAGAAGAAAAAAGGAAAAGTCATGAATAAGTCTACAAGACAGGGTCATTAATTAATTACAGTTATTCATTAATGAAAAGTGCATATTCATTCTCAATTCTGCCTGCTGAAGAATAGTCACACAAAGCCTATGTAAGCTTTTCTTGTTATTTAACCTTGCCTGTCTTGCTTGCTCCCTTAAGGCATTCATGCTCTTTAAATGTTGCTCCAGCAGCACAGAAAGATGCTTGGTTTTTCATTTTCACCATCCTCGGGGTTAACTTACTTTACTTAAGGTTTACTATGACTTTATGTGAAGACTATGAATCATTTTATTTCCAGTCCAATGGGAGCCTGGGTAGTGTCAAGGAGTAAGGGGTAAGGTTACTTTTGTAAGGAATTTCCTCTGGGCCATCACTACCTCACTTCCCCTTCCAATGAATAAATCTGGTAGTGTTAGTAAAAGAAGTCATGTCTTGTAAAAGCTGGGATAGCTTGCAAGTTAGTCTTTTGTAAAGCACTGCATAGTTGTAAACAAGAACCTTTAAAATGAGTACCTTTAAAATTGAGCTGGTAATGATGAAAGCCAGCCTGGAAAGGTATGGTGGCATCTGGTTCTGCTAGATACAAATTCTCAATAACAGCAGAAGATGGCGAGTTCATACCAACCCCTTCTCCCTATGGAGTGGGAAGAGGGGGAAGATGAGAGAGAAGAGCAATGAGTAAGCACAGTCAGGATTAAACTCTGAATAACTAGTTTGGGTACAGGGAAAGAAGAGTCAAAGAGTAGGATGAAGAGGAATCTACCCAGAACTATCGTGGCCTAAAGTGCTATTACCAAACACATAACATACACACAAGTACATAATTAGTAATGACGGACACACATGTATCTGACCTAAATTTCTGTAACACGTTTTACTGGTTTTGGTGGGGATAGAGTTAAATTTCTTCATAGCAGCTTACATGGTGCTGCATTTTGGATTTGTGCTGAAAACAGTGTTGATAACACAGGGATGTTTTCGTTACTGCTGAGCAGTGCTGACACAGAGCCAAGGTCTGTCCTGCTCCTCACCCCACCCCACCAGCGAGGAGGCTGGGGGGGGCACAAGAAGCTGGGAGGGGACACAGCTGGGACAGCTGACCCCAAATGACCACGGGGATATTCCATACCATATGACGTCATGCCCAGCATATAGAGCTGGGGGAAGGAGAAGAAAGAGGGGGACATGCAGAGTGATGGCGCTTTGTCTTCGCAAGTAACTGTTAGGCATGATGGAGCCCTGTTTTCCTGGAGGTGGCTGAACACCTACCTGCTGACAGGAAGGAGTGAATCAATTCCTTGGTTTGCTTTCCTTGCACATGCATCTTTTACTTTACCTATTAAACTCTTTATCTCAACCTACGAGTTTTCTCACTTTTACCCTTCCAATTCTCCCAACCTGCTTGGGGGGGGAGTGATTAAGCAGCTGTGTGGGGCTTAGTTGACAGCCAGCTGTGATGGATGCACTCGACTCCTTGACGGAACTAGTGTTATTTTGGTTCAGGCTCCAGAGGAAGTAAAGACCCAGGCCATGACCGGGCCATGAACTTCTCTAGTTCCGATCTGTTACATAACCTCGTACGATAGCGTACTAAGACTTTGTATTGGTAACTTTGAATTATTATTATTATATCCTCTGTGCAGTAACAGAGTGAACCTCGCCATCAGACTTTGTTTAGTCTCTGTTTTACAACATCTTACTTCTATAAGACTACTTTTTCTGCTACCTTTGGCAGTGGTTCTTTAAACAGTCTAAAAATCTCCCCCGCGACAAACTGTCATAGTCAGTAGATTCTAAATCTGCTCGACACTGGGGCTAAACCATGATGCAAGTATAATTCTCTAATGTACAAAACAATGTAAAATATAAGGGTGTGTCAATGGAGAGGCTTTCCTACTGAAAGCAAGGCCCACCATTCCCAGAGCCACTATGTCCATCATCTTTCCCTGTGTACTTTTCCACATCCCTGGATCACCTTTGTGTTCTGCCCTTTGTGCAGCTATACTGTAAACCGGATGGGGAAAACTCATCTACCTTGGGGGAAGGAGAGATTCCTTATTTATTTCTTTTCCTGCATTTTTCAGATAGATCACGATCTCATCAAAGAGGATTTGGGCGCCCAAGAAAAAAGGCAACATTTGATCTCAGAGAGCAGAGCAATCCTTACATGTCCAAGGGATCAGGACAATGCTTAGAAGAGAGGCAAGACTACTTCCCAAATAATTTAAAAGGCAATATATCAAAAGGACAGCATATACATGTTAAACCTGTGTAGAAGTCATGGACAACTCCAAAAGGGAATCTGACTAGAGAAGCCAGCATGCATCATCAAAAACAGTCTGAGCAACACAAGCTGAAAAAAAATGGAATTTTGCTCTCCTGCACTTGCCACAAGGTATTTGTCAGGAAAGCAGTTCTGACAAATCATCCAGACACGAAGACAGACGATTGTTCGTACCGAACCTCACTGCAAGGAGATAAGGTGTGTTACCTCCCCTCCAGCCTGTCATCATTTTATCACATCAGTTAGGAACACCTGTAGCTTTGCTGCCTTACTTGACACCGTGAAATTCAAGCACAAGTATTTGCTTAATTAACATTGCTGAGTAATGGGGAGTACAGGGAAGGGACTCCACACATTTCTTCAGAACTGATTCAAAGCACAGGGTGTGGACTCACCTGTTCTCCATATTCGATCCACTGGCCTTGGTCATTCTTCCAATACCAAATCCACTGTGTGGTCAATACAAATGTGGGTTTTGTGACTGATGATGGTGTAGAGAGGCGTCGAAGTGAAGAGGGGCCACACTTCATTGTCTGGAAATTAATGTTCTTATCTGCTATGCTGTAAGGACAAATTCAGGTTTATTATAGTTAACAGCATATATTTTATTCTCTCATCCCCAGTTTAAACTGGTGCAATCTTCTTTATATTAATGTGACTGGACTTAATTAGGCCTGAAGTAAGGGTATTTCCCCCAGCATACATGGCAGCTCTGAAAAGCATTTCCAACCTTCAGAAGAATACTATGGCCTGTGAGACTGAATGCCATCTCAGTCACTGGCCAGATGTTGCACTGCCAATTCTACAGGCAGTCTAGGGCTACATGTACAATGTGGCAAAAGGTATTTCTGCAATAAATAAGCATAGTTACAGTTTTTCTCAGTACAAAAATAGAAGTTGGTAAGTATGTGCCAAGTTTGCCAGCAAGCACCTGCAGCTTATCAACTTTGTCTTTTTCTGTGGTTACAGAGGATGCAATCACAGCTGTGAGTTCTGTAAATAGTATTCAGCACTGAAGCCACATGGGCTCTTACTCCAGGGAGGCCCGAAAAATTAACTCTCGGGCAGAAAGACTTTGAAAGCAGCCTCCTCTCGGGAATCTTCTTGTGAGTTGTACCATCCAGCAGCCTAGTCAAGCTGCAATGAAAATCATCTGCTGTCGGAAGACGCATGGGCCAAAATGACTATACCATTTTATCAAGGCCAAACTCGGGGTCCCCTACCAATCTAGGTGGCTTACAGTGGGGCTTTCAGAAAGGAAGGGAAAATTCACTCTCTTAAAAAACAAAAAAAGATGGGCTGCTTACACAAAGGGCATCGCATAAAATTCCTCTTGGCATATTATAGATATTATTGTGTCATTATTATTACAGATACTAGCTGCATTAGGAAAGGAATAGCCATAGAGAAAGACCAGCTCTGAACTGTTGTTAAAAGGACCACCTTAATTATTATAAATAAGTTATGATTCATTATCTGAAACACTAATATCCTAAGCACTAAATTCCACATATCTTTTTTCACCCTGTCTAGAGTTTTAAATGCAAAATAATGTTGTGCTCTTTTCAGAAGACGAAATTGGTGATATTTCCATGCAATCACTTTTACTTTACTTTTTAAAAAGAAAAAAAATTCTCATTTGTACATCCTCCCAGATTCTGAAAAGCTCAGTAATCAGAAGTTACAGAAGTCAGACATCTTTAGCAAGAAAACAAGAGTTTTTCCTCAGGGGCTCAACCACAGTACTCTAAGCAAGAAGTCCATCATCACTATACCTGCTGTTTTTTGGGTCACAATAGGCCTTTTCAATTTCCTCCATCGCAGGAACGTCATTCCAGGTGATCCCATTATATACCTGCCATCGATATGGCAAATGGTAATGAAGATATTTGCACTTATCTGTAATAAAATCAGACATAGTCAAGAGCTCTGCAATCATAACACAGAGAGCAAGACAAGGGGGGAAAAAAAAAAAAAAAGGAATGAACATTTTTTTATACTCTGGCTTTATCTCCTGGGCTTTGGTATGAGCAATAAAGGCAGAGTGCTGAAAATAGAAATATGTTTGAACAATAGGGCTGTGTGTTTCTCCAGTCTTAGCTAGAAAAGCAACATAAGCTCTTGTAGTGCCAAATACATTTCAAAGAAGACACAACCTTCCTTGTGCTGAGACACAACACTGGCAGCTGGAAGAGCAGTGCCATAGACAGTGTGTGTCTACATGTCACACCATGTTTCTCAGCTGTAAAAAGTCTAGTCTACACATCACATAAGCACTCCGATATATTTGGTTCTCTCTGTCCTTTAGATCTTATGGGGTGGTTACCAAGCCCTGAATGTTTTTTTTTTTTTTTTTTAGGCCCAGCCCTACAAATGAGGCAGAGAAGCAGAGCCTGAGAAATGTGATACAAAGCTGGAGTAGGTGCTGCACAGACAGAGCCAAAAGGCATTTCACCATTCTGACCTCTGATGTATCTGACTACAGAATGTATGGAAGCTAAGCCCAGTTATGAAGACAACAGTGTCATTTACTCCTTTCTTCCTTCTTTTTGTTAACAGGGCTAAAGTGCAACCTGTCTTGAAACCACTGTGCTTAAATTAACTTGAAAAGCTCTAGACACAGCCACACTTGGTCTCTCTTAGCCAGATTTCATTTTATGGTCCATAAGATACCCATAAAAGAGATGTTATTTTTTGAAGTACTGTCTCTCCTCAAAGTAAGGGTTAAGAAGAAGTATTATTAAGACCTAAAGTAACTTACTCATCTGCCTCTCAGAAAAGGAGCTTCTGACAGGAGAACTGTATCTTTACCAGAACACAAACCCACTACAGAAATGCTAAATACACAAACATTGCCCACCAAACAGTTATCAGGCAACTTATTGTCCACATCCTCAGCGAAAGCAAACAGTCTGATCTAATTTAAGTGGATTTTTTACCAAGCCCAGGAGGTCAGAAAAAGAGTAGTTCTTTAGAAAGCGACTGGACAAGTTCACTGAAAGAAAAACTCATGGCATGTCCCCATAACCAAGGAAGAGCCTAACTTGGGGGTTAGGCAGCTGTTCAGGAGCAGTCCCTGAATACAAATATTTATATTTACATTTTCCCCCGACCTCCGTTATTGGCTATTGCCAGATAGACAATGGACTACATTTATCTTTAGCTTAGCTGGTACAACTACTGTGTTTTCTTAAGATGCTTTAACACCTTGGATTACTTATTAAAGGACTTAATGGGGGAAGAATATGGCTATAATTTGATGTACACAGGAATAAAAGATGACATATTGTTACCAGTTGTCAATGATGACAGCATAAGGCCAGCTCTTAAACTGATTTAACAGTTACAGAAAGTGTAATATTTAACACTTGAAGGGTTTTTGCCACAGAAACGCACCCAAAACCTGCCCCCATCAACAGGGCTGAAACAGGCCATAGATGAATCATCTAGGAAAAAAGGGTTTAAGTGTATCCGCTTGACTTTCCTCTGATTATGTTTGTAAATCTGAAACTGTTTATTAGTGACTCAGAAACAAAGCGCAGAGTGAGAAGGCACAGTCGCCACTGCCACTCCATATGCCACCACTAGTCTGAGCTACTGAGCGGGGAGTGACTTCGCAGGCACTGCTCTCTGAAGATAACATTACTTTTTATAAAGCTTACCTTTATGTTTGCAGTACTTCCAGACATAGAACAAGCATATCTCATCACACTCATCTTCTTTGTTGTCCTTCGAAGCTTTAACAGAGGAATTTTCTTTTTTATCTACAGGAAAGAACACATCGGTCCTTATTTGCCCTACCAAAATACAACTCTAAGAGAAAGACATTGCATTTGTTATTTCATCCCAGAAATAACAAGGAGTTGACTGCAGACCCAAGTCAAGCACTTTCAGGATCTGACTCTGCCCTGTACAGCCCACTGCACGAACGAGGGCTTTCTGACTGATCAATAAACCCCTGCAATGGAAGAAGGCTCAGTGGAGATGGCCAAGGGTGATGTGCCCACGAAGCTCAGAGTAAGGCAGAGTGTGACAGACCACAGCTGTTGCAAAGAAACTGACTTTGTCTCAACACAAAGGGGACCAGACGGGGGCCTTTGTTGTAGATAAATGGCTGTGTCAGCTACGTGGATCAACTGGTGGTGTAAATGTTTCTCCGTGCACTAGCCAGACCAGTATGGGGGGAGTGAACACAGGGCTCAGCGCAACACAGGAGTATAAAAACTGAACAACTAACAAAATAATTTCAAAGAGAACAACGGGCTTGAGCTGGCTTCAACCCACTTAATCCTTCCCGGGGACTGGGGACACACAGCATCGTGTCAGTGAGCTGAAAGAGAATGCTAATGGGAAGCACATTGGTATTGTGATTGAACTGTGCATTGTGATTGCTGTTTTGTTCAGTTACACTTAAGACTTGTATTTTCAGTGTATTTTGCATCACTCTGCTACATCAGAAATCTCATGGTACTGAGCCTGTCTAGGAAAGAGTTAATTTTCTTCATAGCAGCTCATATGGTGCTGTGTTTGAGATTTTTGACCAAAACAATGCTGATAACACACTGATGCCCTAGAGCTTTTGCTGAACAGTGTTTGCAGAGCACCAAGACCTTCTCTATTTCTCACTTTCCCCCTTCAGTGAACACTGGGGGATGCACAATAGGTTGGCAGGGGACACAACTAGGCAGAGGACCCAAACTAACCAAAGAAATATTCCATACCATACAACATTATGTTCAGCAGTAACGGGGAAAAGAGGGAGTTTTAGGAGGGTTAGCCATGTATTGCTTGGGAACTGGCTGAGCATCGGCGTACCTACAGGAGGTGGTGAGTGATTGCCTTTGCATCACTTGTTTTTCTTTGTTTTATTCTTTCTTCTTCAACTTACCCTTTGCTTGTGGGGTTTTTTGGAATGTTGGGGGTGGTTTTTTGTTGGGTTTTGGGGGAGGGTTGTCCCATCTTGACCCCCAAGTTTTCTTGCTTTTATTCTTCCTTTCCTCTTCTGCTGTCCCACTGGGGGTCAGGGGAAGTGAGGCTGTGTGGTGCCTAGCTGCCCACTGGGCTTGACCTGCAACACCCGTGTAACATCAACTATCTTCAAATAAACAAATTTTATATTAAACATTACACCTACCATGCATGGAATATCTAAAACAATCTGTTCAGAAAGTATTGGACTCTGACAGGTGTTAAAGCCAAGGCCCTTCTGCCCAGGAGGACAGGAGGTTGACAAGTTCCCGTTCACTCACTGGAAGGTATTTCAATACAACTGCTCTGCTGACAAAGCTATATCTATTCAGTGGGGACAGAGGGCAAGGAATGATATCACATGCACAGATACCACTCTCTCTGCTTCCCAGGAAGGAAGCAACGTGTCCAGAACAGCACAGAGATCAATCCCAGACTACTCAGCACAGAAAGGATGATGGAGTTTAACTGTGAGGTAAGGCAAGAATGGCTCCTACCTCTATCAAACTCAGAATCCCATTTAAACTCGGTGTTTCTTACAATTTACCTTTCTCGTCCTTCAGTTCCTTGATGAATTCCACATGCTTGTGATGATATATAGCCTGGATGTTTGAAACTATCTTCACATCAATGCCTCCAGTATCCAACACTCTCAATGCATGGCTATCAAAGAGGTTATGGGACCTCTTGCACGGGAAAAATCTACATTCCCCTTGAAGAAAGTGTCGACAAATATGAAGCTTGTTGCAGTTGTTTTGTTGGTGGCAGGTACCATCCTTTCTGTTGTAAAATGGGCAGACCTAGAAACAGGGAGGATAGATACAATATGAAATCGAAAAGCACATTAGAATCAGTAATTTTTTTCTTTGTTCTATAGGCATGCAGGTTTAACAGAAGAAAAATGGTGACTAAAAGGCATGTGTTCATTGTGACTTCTTTGATTTGGACAGATTTCTTGCAAGGAAGCGCAAGCATTTTCATCTGACTCACGTATTTTCAGTTTTGAAGTTGTGCAGAAGTTTTTGGGTTTTTTTTCCCCCCCCAAGAAAAAGAAAAGCCAATCCAACAAGCATTCATTTTTGGTGCTCCTAAGCAAGACAATAACAGTAAACCAGTCAGTTGTTATGTAATTCTATTTAAAAAACCCAACCAAACAAAAAACCCCTACATACAGACAAAAAAGAAAAAAAAAAAAAAACAAACAACAAAAAAAAACCCAAACACCACACAAAACCACAACCAAACAAAAAAAACCAACACAACAAAAAAAACCTAACAAGCCAAAAATGTAACAAAGTGTCCCCATAAAAACATATGTAGTCTGTGTCAAATGATGTATTATTTCATGGAGCTGAAATTGCATTTGCACTTCCTATTTGTAAAGCTTATTCTGCATTGAAGACTTGGGTGTTTAAAAAAAGAGCAGAATGCTTTGAGATTAGAGTACATATAGAAAAAGCAACACACTTCTTTATTCCTCTGCTCATCAAAAAAGAGATATAGAGTGAATTGGACCCAGAGAACAAGTCACACACCAGAAACTCTTCCATATTGCCCACCAAGCACCACAGCAACACTTCCGCTCCTGCAGCACAGAGCAGCGGCCCATAATAAGAAAGCTGCATTGAGGAGGATGTACAGCTGTCTGGCAGACAACCCCAACATCACACCAGAACTATGACAGATCCACTCCCAACCCCTGTTCCAAGCAACAGGGACGGCTTCTATGCCGTGTTGCAACTGAATAGATATAGGTTTATATATCAGCTAGGGAATTAGAGATTGCTGGGATGGCAGCATTTAAAAGAGTGAAAAATGAGGCCAGTTTCAACAGCAAAACAACTCTTTACTGGATTCATATTCATTAATGATAATGATACCCATCACGAAAGGAGAGTTCCTCATTGCCATCAGTCAGAATCATGTACAGAACAATCAGCCTTCACTAACTTATTCTAAATCAGGCGTGCACATACAAATCCATGGAACTGATGTAATTCCAGTGAGCACTGATGGCTGCTGTCCTTGATGGTTCTGAGCCTCTGAAGGAAGCAGAAATGAATGGGGGTTTTCTTATTTCTCCCCCATCTTCCCTCTGACACTGTGGATGCTTTATGCTTTTCTACCCCTAACACCCCAAAGAATGTTCTCATTTGCTTTTGACATCTTATTTTTGAGATCCGACGTTCTGGTTTTGATTGTTCTGCTGGATTATTCTGGTTTCATCCCATACCCTTCCTGCCTGCTCCGCAGGATTTTAGTTTTACCAGATAACTTGCAGATTTTACTTCTACATGTTTTCCTGCACCCTGTTTGTGCAACTATATCACAAATTTCTATTTACTCCCTTGCAATAACTGCTATGATTTATAAATTTAATATCAGCTGCATCACAAAATGCTCTCAGTGGTGTTACAATCTGTTGGGTGCCCATGAGAAGGCAGGGGCTGCTCCATGCCGGACACAGCTGGCTCCAACAGACCCACTGCAGGACACAGCTCAGCCTGACAGCCAAGCTGGTGGCACCTCTGGGAAAACATATTTAGGAAAGGGCAGAACACTGCATAGTGGGGGTGGGGAAGTGGGAGAAACAGCCCTGCAGACACCAAGGTGAGTGACAGAAGGGGAAGAGATGCTTCAGGAACTCAAGCGGAGATTCCCCTGCAGAGCCACCTACAGCTGGTTGCCCAGGTCTGTGACCAGACAGCTTTTGAGTATCTCCGAGGGAGGAGACTCCACAGCCTCTCTGGACAACCCGTGCCAGTGCTCAGTCGCCCTCACAGTAAAAAAAAAAAGCACTTCCTGATGTTCAGATGGAACCTCTTGTGTTTCAGGTTGTGCCCATCACCTCTGGTCCTGGGACCGGGCACCACTGAAAAAAGCCTGGCTCCATCCTCTTACACCCTCCCCTTCAGGTGTTTGTAAATATTGGTGAGATCCCCCTGAGCCTTCACTTCTGCAGGCTAAACGGTTCCAGCTTTTTCAGCCTGTCCTCATGTGAGAGATGCTCCAGTCCCTTCACCATCTTAGGGGCTCTTTCCTGAACTCCTTCCAGTAGCTCCCTCACTTTCTTGTACTGAGAAAATAAATTTGGGTAAATTAATTGTGAATCTATTTTCAGGTAAAGTAGCAGGCCACTGTGGAAGAGATTATAATGAGGAGATAGTGACTTCGAGCAAATCTAGGCAGTTTACTTGTAGGCCTTGGCTGCGGAGCCCCATATGTTATCGTCAGTGACAGCCACATAATGGGAGCACATACCATGCCATTTGCATTGGCTGTCTTTAACAATACACCTGTACGTACTGTTCGTAAAAGCTTGTCCCTATAGAGACGTGTAAGAGCATACTGCCTTCAGTGAACCTCAGAGTACCATCTAGAACATTCAGTTTTATATGGATAGAAGACCAACAGCTTTGGATTTTTTTTCTAGAAAAATACTATAGAGATGTGAAGAACAGCAAGGGTGCTGAATCTCACCATGAATGGGAATTCTGCACTGCCAGAGAGGTCTGTCTGATGCTGTACTGTTGTGGGTTCCCACAGGATTTCTTCTCATTATAACCTTTAGTAGTAACCAGTTATTTATCTTAAGCATCACATGCCTTTCTTAGTGAGATCCAAAAGTACCAACACCTGCCAGTGCAAAGCAATTATTCACTTACTCCAGAACTTTGGGTAGGTCACTTAATTTTTCTCTCCTTCATTTTCCCAACTTTGTCCGAAGGGAATGCAGAAAGGTTTATCATCTACAGAGCACTCTAAGATCTATGTATCAAGAACATATGGAAGTGCTATGTAATGGCAAACAGCCTTGTGGGAGATGCTTTGCAACCTCAGCCACTAAAGAACGCAAATCTTACACCACTGCCAAGGGATGGTCTTCCTCAGTTGGTTGGGTAGGACCTTTAAGATCATCGAGGCCAACCATGCCTAACCACTACTAAATCATGTCCCGAAGCACCTAATCTACTCATCTTTTAAACACCTCCAGGGATGGTGACTCAACCGCTTCCCTGGGCAGCCTGTTCCAGTGCCTGACAACCCTTTCAGTAAAGAAACATTTCCCAATATTGAATCTAAACCTCCCCTGGCATAACTTGAGGCCATTTCCTCTCATCCTATTGCCTGTTACTTGGGAGAAGAGACTCAGACCCACCTCACTACAACTTCCTGTCAGGTAGTCATAAAGAGTGATAAGGTCTCCCCTCAGCCTCCTTTTCTCTAGGCTAAACAACCCCAGCTCCCTCAGCTGCTCCTCATAGCACTTGTTCTCCAGACCCTTCACCAGCTTCGCTGCCCTTCTCTGGACCCTCTCCAGCATCTCAATGTCTTTCCTATACTGCGGTGCCCAAAACTGAACACAGCACTCGGGGTGCAGCCTCACCAGTGCCGAGTACAGGGGGACAATCACTCCTCTAGCCCTGCTGGTTATACTATTCCTGATAGAAGCCAGGATGCCGTTGGCCTTCTTGGCCACCTGGGCACACTGCTGGCTCATGCTCAGCTGGCTGCCGACCAGCACCCCCAGGTCTTTTTCTGCCAGGCAGCTTTCCAGCCACTCCTCCCCAAGCCTGTAGCGTTGCCCCGGGTTGTAGTGACCCAAGTGCAGGACTTGGCACTTGGCCTTGTTGAAGCTCATACGATTGGCCTCAGCCCATCGATCCAGCCTGTCCAGGTCCCTCTGAAGAGCCTTCCTACCCTCAAGCAGATCAACACTCCCACCCAGCTTTGTGTCTGCAAGGAATTGCTTTCGTAATTGTGTCTTCCTGCTCAGAGGAGTAGGTAAAAAAAAAAAAAAAACAACCAAAATGGAGAATGAGGTAAAAGTTGAAAGAGTTCTAAAAATGTGAATGTTTTGTATGGAGCATCCATTACACAAAATAGCACTTTAGGGTAGTGGAGATACCAGCCACTCAAGTTACAAAGTGAAGCTCCCAGAGATTTAAAGACACTCAATTTGGTTGAGAGCTATTTTGTTGAGCATATAGAGAAAGATGCGTTAAGAGATGACATTAGTACGCAAGATCAAAGGAGAGTATCAGAATAAACTACCAAACCGGAACAAAGTACTGCCTCAGCTAAATAGGGAATTCACTATTTAGCTACATCAAGAAAGCACACTGCCCCTTGCGTTTGCCAAGAAACAAACAAACAAAAAAAGAAACAGAAAGAAGTTGAGGGAAAGTGTAACACCCCCTGATTTTGGGGTGCTGTTGTGTTTTTCTTACCCTGCACCCCAGTTCAGATCACAGAAGATCAGTTTCCTGTGGCTTGAGAGCTTCATACATGCCATTTGTCAGCACACACACAGCTCGTCAGCATTTCTAAGCAAGAAACAGCCAAGTCGGCTTTCACACCTCTCTCCCCAGCTCTCAGGTTTATGAATGGCCTTCATCAATCACTGTTTTCTCTTGTTTCTGCTATTTTATTCCATAACAGGAGTTAAGGTGCTCAGAGGTAATTAATAATGCCTGCCAGCAGTGAGGGCTGAATAGATCTATAGATAAGAGCTAAGAGTAGTAAATACCAATGATGGTGGCTAGTATCTGCTCATTCCTGGGAGTAATTAAACAAGAAACACTTAAGTTTTAGATGCAACTGAGTGAGACAAAGATATTATTAATCCTCCTTGCTCATCAGCACCACGCTCCTTGAATCTGCACAACATATAACACTAACAAACACTACCAAAAAAAAAAAAAACCAAACCCAAAAAAACCCACACCTGTTTTGTCAAAGCCCAGCACTGTCACAGCAGGGAATAAGAAAACAATAGACCTGTTACACCAACAGATCTGTGGAGATCATAACCGCCAAAAGACAAGGGTAACAGGCAGTACTCTGGTAATTTCTTAACCAGGAACAGCTGTAGCCAAGCCAGAGCAGGATATTCTTGACTTTGAAATAGCCATACCTTGAAGACCGCATTGCCCTTATACACACATGCAGAACTGGAAATTCAGCCAAATTTAACAAAATCAATGACTTGCATACATACTGGACAAAGGTTTCTTCCCAGAAAATTAATGTACAAAAACACAGTGCACTTTGGAAGGGGCAGATTTTACACAAAACTGACTGCAGTCATTTGGTCGTTTTCTGATCGGTTTCTCTCACTCCCCCATACCCTCGAGCACCAAAATGTGCAGGCCTGCGTAGGCTGGAAAAGGAAAGGGGCCCTCACTTCCTAGTCTCCACCATCTCTTGGAGAACAGCCAATAAACTGGCTTTGGTCAGGCCTTTTATCCTGTAAGCACATACAGTTACTGTGATCTTTCACCTCCATCTTGCTCACCTCACCATCTGTAAATCTTTATAAGTACACAGCACTTTCACAATCCTTGCTCTATGTTGTTTCTTCTGGTGCTTTCACGCACAGCCATTCCCATTCATACTTCATTCAGACTAATCTTAATATTTCTGTCGCATATCTTCAGAGCTTGAAACTGAGATCAGAACTCCACCTTTTCTCTTGCCCGCTCCGGTTCGTAATTAACAAAAGCTTCTCTTAAGAAATCAGTACAACTCACATCAGGGAGGAGGAAAGGGTCATTTTGGAGAAGCAGGACTCGCAGCTCCTTCTCATTGAGGCCAGACAACTCATGGGTCTTTAGAACTTTTTTGTTCTCAGCATTGATGATGTTGTGTGGGTACTTACAAGATCTGCAAGAAAAAACACAGAAATATCAATATTTACTTCTTCAGTCAAGCTGATTTAAAGAAGAACCTCAGATAACGTGCAGCTTGGGAAAAGCCATGGAGAGAAAGGCAGTTTGGCAAAAGTTTCTGTAAACATTTATTTGGTCTCTGTAATTAGCTAGAGAATGGACCAAACAGCATAACAACTCTGTGAAATACAGTAGCATTATTACCCCTGTTTCAAACATTGATGTGGCCAGACCACTCTTAAGAAAGCTACTAGCACAGATTTGAAGCCAAGTCTGTCTACCCAGCACTTTCTTCCCCACCAATAAGAGGCAAGTCAAGTCACACAATCTGAACAGCTGGAGGGAAAGGTAATTTTAGAGGAATACACAAACAATGGTGGAAGTTGCAACACCCTTGATTTTGTGAATGTAAAAGGTGGTTGTTGTCCCAGGGATGGCATGTAAACAAAGACAGAAGAGTCTGAGAGCACAAAACAGATAATGAAGCTGAAAACAACACAATTTGTTATCTTTGCTGTCTGGGAAGTAAAAACCACAAACCAAACCAAACCAACAAAAAAAAAAAAAAACAGCCCCCCAAAAACCAAGAAAGTTCATCAACTTCTGAGTATTGGATAAAGAAGCAATTCAACAGCAACGAAGATGCTGGTGCTGCTTACGAACCCAAGAGAAATGTCTGAACTGAGTATGAATTAGAAAGAGAGTGCTATTTTTTTTACATCTATTTAAAAACATACTGCAAATCAATAATAAGAGGAAAAACATGATCAACTTGTGCATTAATTTAATGCAGTAAAATACAGCTTCCTTATGTCTTGCTTTTCAAAAGCATGATTTGATACAGCCTTAAAACAAGACATACTCAATCCAACCATATCCATTAATTTATCAGACTCAAGTCTCTGTTCCCTTGTTGCGGTTTAGCCCCAGCCAGCAGCTAAGCGCCATGCAGCCACTTGCTCACTCCTCTCCCCCACAGTAGGATGGGGAGAAGAATCGGGAAAAGAAAGGCAAAACTCACAGGTTGGGATAAAAACAGTTTCACAGGACAGCAAAGGAAGGGAAAATAAGAAATAAAACAATAACAGAATATACTTAGTGCATGCTTCACAGTACGGATTGCTCACCAACCAGAGCCCAATGCCCAGCCTGCCCCTCTATATACTGAGCATGGCATCATATGTTATCAAATAACCCCCCGGCCAGCCTGGGTCAGCTACCCAGGCTGTGTCCCCTCCCAGCTTCCTGTGAAAATTAACTCAATCCCAGACAGAACCAGGACATTCCTTTTTCCTTTTAGTCTCTGCTTAACTCCTGAAACTCTCCTTGTGAAAGCTTTTTTACTTCATGCTGAGTCTGATCCAATCCTTCTGTACAGACCCTTGTGTAGACATTTCGTCCCTGACTCTGCTACCTGCCAGACACACACCTTTGTAAGCAAATACACAAGAATGCAAAATTTGAAAGGCAGAAGTGTGGCATCTTTGGACCTGAGAAATGATCTTATAGGGATATTAGATTCTGTAGACACTTGATTAATGCCTATGAAGGTAGGAGAGCTACAAAGTATTTGAGGTGGGAGCTGTCACCACAGTTCCTCTGCAGTTAACTTCAGATTCCACCCACAGTCACACAGTATTCTACATCACTTGAGTACACATTTTTAATTCAAAGGTTGAAACAGTCCACAAATACGAAGATAACTAATCAGCTGAGTTTAATAACACATTTAGAAAAAAAAAAAGCGGTGAAAAGTACTTGCCAGGCGCAAGCTAAGGACAGGTTTAACTGGACTAAAATCCTGATTTCACTAATTAGGAAGACTCCAGTAACTCGCACAGACCTTTTTTCTTTCCAGGGATTCTAAAACAAAAAGGATGCAAGATCTGGAAGCAAGGCTAGATTTTACCTCATCAGTTAAAAAATATTCTCTGTCTTAATCCACGTAGTCCACCTAGCAGTATTTCTGTCCCCTCATTTTAATCAATCAATCTCCCTCCCACAAAAGGCATACTCTGTTTTATTAACACATACAAAGGTGATTTTAAATACTTAGTGGTTATTGAGAGGACAGAATGGTTTATCGCTACAAACAGAATCACCTCATTGCACGGTTTAGTTCACACAGTCATCCAGCACAAGTGTTTACATGCACTTGAAGGTATTTCTAACCGTGATCACATGGAAGCTTATCGTACCATCAATAAAGCGAGAAACAGTGACAAAATCTTAGCATCCTAATACTTTGCTAGTACCATTCTGAGATAGACATGGCCTTTCCCTTCCACACTCTTCAGACGCGAGCACACAGCGGGCTGTTTCACTGGGGCAGAAGAGGAAGAATCCGGTGTGGCATCAGCACATTACTAACAGTCCAACAGGGCAAGACCTGGGGCTTGGGGCCTTAAAGTGCAAATTCTTCCATCAGAGCTCACTGCTGCCACTGATTGCCCTTTAAAAGCTTCTGTTTTTCACTTCTGCCTTTGGTTTTGGTGTCCTTTATCATTATTTTTTTAAAAAAAAACCTAGGTACCACCTTTGGCCCACGTGTGCCTAGAGAGGCTGTGGGCCTACCCATCCGCGAGTCCTCAGTGTGCCCAGCAGACAGGACTGATGTAGAGGGGAAATTAAACACCGCTTCTCACAGAAACGGCTGCAAGCGGAGCAGTGACCTACAGCAAAATTGTTTGTAACCCTCTAGATTAAAACCAGACGGCATGCTAGCACTTTGCCTTTTGCTTACTAGAGAAACATTTGTGAACTATTTAATCCAGACAACAGGGGGCTGAGGGACGATGTGGCAGGCATGGGGCTTTAGCCAAAAAAAATCGCAATACTGACAAAAAGAAAAAAGCCACAAACGGGCTTTAGAAAACTGCGACCTACCGCAGTCACTTCGGGCTTTTTACCGAACCGTCGAGAAGAGGAAAGAAGAGAGGGGACTGGGCTTCTCCTCC
>KL264028.1:0-21564 GCA_000699545.1 Podiceps cristatus
CAACCCAAAATATTCTATGATTCTATGATATCTAGGTAGATAATCAGGTGTTTAGCAAAGTAAGTTTTCAGAAGAAACCGGTTGTTTTCTACCAACTCCATAAAGATCTATTTCTGTTTTCTCGACATTTGAGTAATGATCTGTTTCTCTTAACAAAATATGGTAACATATTATTTTCACCCAGAGAGCTTTAAAATCTGTAATATCCCACTTGTAGTGAATTATTTTGCACCTGAAAAGTCGTAGATGGTAAAATGAAGTACACCTAGGTTTTAAGTATTGCCTGTAGCCTACAGATGAAACTGTCTCTGATGATTTTTAAGGATACGTTGTAAATGATGCACAGATACACAACTTAGTTCTCTATATAGATACATTTCAGTGCCCTCTCACTTCTAGAAAAAAAAACCTCAGTTAATGGAAACTGTTTTAGATTTTCTAAATACATAAATTAATACTAGCAAAGGTGTGTATGCTTTAATAAATTCAGGATTCCATCTGGACACTGATAAGAGGTCTTAGTCTGTTCTGTAGGGATTTATCTGAACATTATGCAAATATTTATCTCAGATGAGGGCTGGAAATCTTGTGTATTTATTCCCACAGTTGTATTTAAGCTACTGTGGTTATTTTATGTGATCAAGAGAAAGCAGAGGAGTGCAAGGATGTTAGGTAAATTTGTTATGCAGAAAATGTAATACAGAATAAATCTTGAAAACAGTTGGATGTAAAATTCAAAAGCCCTGGCTAAGTTTAGGAAACCATAAATGTTTTGAAATTCATGAATTTCAAGCTATGGTGTTCTGTAATTTGAAAACAAGCAGTGGTACCAGTATAGTAATCAAGATAACTTAAACCAAACAAAATAATTACTAGATACACAAAAGACGGACACGTCTGCTATGCCATTTACAACAATATCTCTGATTTTTATTAATCAGCCCTCAAATTACTCTAGCAAATAAAGGGATTGTTTCCTACACGTAATTGTGTTTGAATAGTAATCAACCTCTACTCTAGAATAAGTTTGTTTACCATCACAAAATAATCCCCCAAATGGGAAAATTTACACATATATATGTAAAGCCAAGCAATATAGACTATACAGTGAAGAACACGTGATAGGTGAACACTTCTTAATGGTGCCATGTGCTACTGACTGCATGATAAACTGAGTTTAGGTGTAGCCTTTTAGTTTTGCAGTGTCTAGTCAGCTATGAAGAGTGAAGGACATATGGAATTTTAGATTAAATTATCCAAATTCTAAAACAGTGCATGAATGTACTTCTTTACACGATGCAGCCTGTATATAAGACGACCATGGGATTGGTTCCATAGATATAATAGAAGTTATAATCTGTCTTGTGAAATGTTATTCAAGATCAAGTGATGGTGAAATCCTGTACTTTCCTGAGTGTATTCCTGTGCACTGCCACATGACTGTGCACTTCTGTGGTTTACAGTTATGAAATAAGTACTTATGTAATTTATGATTTTTGTTTATATTGGTTACGCATTCAAATGTCTTAGAAAACTTTTAGGTCAATCTTCAAAATAAAAAGTACCGTCAACTGTAGTATTCTAATTAAGAATTTTCAATTTTTAAAAAGTTGATATTGAATGAATGATTCAATAATAATACTCCAATGATTTATAATGATAAAAAGATATCAGGATTTGATTCTATCAGATTAGCTGTAGATAGTTGTATTTTCCACTTGTATTTCCAAATAAAAAAATTAAAGGCAGGATTCTTCTTCTTGTTTCTTCACTACTCATTTTTTTTATTTTTCTATGTTCCACCACATCTGACTACAAATGTACAGAAAATTGCTGTAATATGGAACAAAATCCCAGGACAATCTGATGGAATTATTCAAACTGTTACTAATTTTGATGGGCTCCCTTGTGATTCAATACCTGTCTTAAATCCCTCCATGATAGACTTGAAAAATATTGCCCGTAACACTGCACTCTATTGGTATGCACTCTGTCCACTACTAATATTAAATATTATTTTACAGTGTATTCTGTTTGATACTAAACTCTACTAGCAAACTCCAGCTGCTTAGGTCTCCTTTCTGTACAAACTGCTGTTTATTCCTCCCTTTTGTCCTTACTTCTCTTACAGTTCTTATGTCAATGTCTATCTTCTGCACAATGCCTTATTTCCCAAGATATGTAATATCAGATCTCTTTTTGTGTTACAGAGAGATTGGATTGACTCCATTTCCATCATGAAAATTTGGTTATCCTATTTAAAAAAAAATTACTTTGTTCTACCACTAGAAGAGTGGCAATCATGCTTGGCAAATCTATGTCGTCTTTTAATTCATTTTCCATTTACTCCTATGCTTTTATTCTTTTTTCTTATAAAGATTTGGATATTGTAATGAAAGAAATATACATATAATTAGCCTGGTCTAATTTCCATCTTTTAGTATAGGTGACAGTAACATATCAAGATCAAGTGTGTACAAACTTTTGAGGCACCACCGTGTGAGATAGGCTCACAGGACGAAATTGTGAGTGTCGTGTAGAGATACTCCAGTGAGCCCTGGGAATACTATTGCCAGCTACACACAGTATGCACCAGAGGTGGCCAAACTGGATTTTCATTATTTCAAGATATTTCTAATATTGCTTTCCTTTGCTTTCTGCTAAACCAGCTTTGCTCAGAGAAGTCACGAAATGCCATCTCTCGTTTGATAGCTTTAATATAAATATTTCTTTGCAAACTTGTCATTTCACATGCTTTTCTATTTCTTTTCTAATGTACAGTGTAACTTAAGTTTTACTTGCATTTCCAGTGAAGAATTTTCACTATCCTTGCACATCTTTTCTTTGCATATTCTGTGTTTTCTCTGAAGTCTATGAGAAACTATCAGAGAATCATAGAATAATCTGGGCTGGAAGCAACCTCTAAAGGCCATATAGTCCAACCCCCCTGCCATAAGCAGGGACATCTGCAACTAGATCAGGTTGCTCAGAGCCCTGTCCAGCCTGACCTTGAATGTACCCAGGGATGGGGCTTCTACCACTTCTCTGGGCAACCTGTTCCAGTGCTTCACTATGCTACCTTCTTTATTAAGAGGTGGCTTCTGCAGATGAAGGGCACATTTAACCTATCTCCAGTTGTCTGAGCTATTCAGTCACCATTCTTTTGCCCTCTTTTTATTAAATTAAGCTGGTAAATATATGAGTCAAAGGATGGTTTGAACATTCTGTTCTTTTCTTGAAATCGGGGAATGTCATCTCCTATTCTCTGTCAGGCCTACAAATTTTCTCTCGTTTTGTCAAATTGACCTCTTCCAGTTTGCATTATCTAAGCTGAACAAGAGCATAATTTTTAAACTCCATGAGCTAAAGCACTGAGAGAATTAAATAACCCTTCTCTTTTCTAACAGTGCTGTATCAGAACATTTTAACAAAATGTGAAAAGCGGTCACAAGGCATTTAGTCTTGAGTTTTTATCTGCTGCCAACCTCCCACATGTATGACAAGGTGAATACTGCGTGCATGATATTTGTTGCTAAAAGCATCAGCCCCAAAACACATCTGTTCGCTAGTAAGGATGCGCTCATTTAAACTAAGATACCAGTAACCAGAGAGACTAAAAGATTTTCTATAAACTGACCACATGAGAAGACATAGTATCAGGGCATTTTTCTATGTGTTTGATAAAGTTAAAAGGTTATTTCTACTGTGGCTTATTTGTATTTCTGGCTAAACTCTAAGTTGAAAACTATATTTGAAGGTACAAAAGATATTGGCCAATTTTACCTATTACTTTTACTTTACAAAATAGGGTATCTGTTTATATATGCAGATTTTTTTTTTCTAGGTTATAAAGAATGATAAGAATCAGAGTAAGGCTACATGAATTTTAATGTATACTGTAAGCTGCAATCTTAGTTGTACTCTGAGAGAAGAAATATGCATACAGTATATGTTTTTGTTTTCTGTACTGAACTCTATTTTGCAGTACAAAGGAATACAGAGTTACAGATCAAGATCAGAATGTAAGAACAAGGGAATAATTCTTTTCCTCATTTGATAAAGAAATGGAATTGTTTCCTTTTAGCTTGACAGTCACTAGACTTTTTTCTTTAAATCTTCACAAATACTCTTTTCAGTGTCAATATATCCAGTCTATAATATTATATTGATGCTAATTTATAAAAGTACTTAGTGTGGGCTTATTTTAAATGCAATGTATAATTTTGTGGCAAACCTTTTAGCAGGTCTGTAAATTGACATCTCCTGTAATCAGCAGCTCAGAAACAATAGTTTTCAATCAATCAGTGAAAAAGCCCTCCTGCAATACACATACAGTTCTCCAGAGAATCACTGTGCTTCATAATTCAAACATGCACTTTACCCTTGTAAGTCATAATAGAATGGCGACCATTTGGAGCCCTTTAAAATGACAAAATAAAAGGAGTTCAATGCTGCAAAGAAAAAACTGCCAGTTAAAAGCTGGAACCAATTTCAAAATGATGCTTTTTCCATGCAATAAATACTCAAACTTCATTCAGCTTAGACCTTTCTATTAAGCAGATGTTGTTATTGGCATGGCTTGCTACTTCTATCTAAAAGAATCAGTGTGCTTAGAACAAGATTTGTACCTTTTAACTACAATAAGTGCATTAGTGGGAAAAGATGGCAGAATTCATCATTTCCAAAAATGTTACGCTGTATTTATATAACCATTACAGGGTTACTGCAAAGGCAGTGTTCGTATTTCTTTTCCTTGTATTTCTGATAGTATGTTTTGCTCCTTTGCAATGTTCTTCAGTAGGATTTCCACACCCGTTGCCAGTTTCATATTTTTAACATTACTTCTGGAAAGAGTTGCATGTAAGATTAATGAAGCTATGGATAATCAGACAAAAAGAAACATTCTTTTTCATTATCTGAATTTTATGTCTATACTTCATCTTTGGTAAAGACATTCCCCAGACACCGTGCAGTAACAGTTAGTTATGAAATAGTTCAAGCAGAAATGACCATCTTTTTCATCCCTTCTTAGCGTTCAAAAGCCGATTAGTACAAAAGTTACAAAGATTAATTCCTATTGTTCAAGGAAAGGACATGTTCAACACATTGATATATGTGACTTTTCGATGGACTTTCATTACATGTAGTATTTTTATTTTTTAATCTTTCACTGGCAATTGAAGTAATTTTTCTTAGATAGCAGAGTAGAACGGTTAATCTTTGTGTTTTGAGCAAATATAATTACTTGAGCGAATATAATTGATAATTATTTTAAATAAATATTTGTCTATGTAGTTTTATTGGAAATGCTACAATTCTTAGGGAAGTGATTTAGTGATATTACATTGTAAGTAGGCCTTTTTTTTTTTTTTTTTTCCCTAGGATGAGGTATTATGAGTACTTTTCATGATTTATACCTTTGAATATGATGATCAGATGAAATATTGATTTCATGAAAATATTTTTTCTCCCTTCTAGTGAAAGGACAAAATTCTGAGGAACTGGCTGCAAGGCTTTCAAAGTAGATGTAAGAAAAATTGATTAGTAAGTTCAAAATAGAATAGTGAAGTGACTATCTAAATGTCTGAATGAAGTCGTAGTCAGAATCTCCAGGCATATTGAGTGGGATCCAGAACCATGGCACTAAGCTGTGCCAGGACTGCTTACTGGCTGCCACTTTTCAACACTTTATTCCACGTCTCAGGACACTCTGGTCGTTCTTGAAAGCCCAGCTTCAGTGTATGTGAATCCTATGATTTTCTGGTAATCACAACTATATAGAAAAATGGGAAATGCAAATGCTAAAGACTCAAAAAATAGAAGGCCAACAAAAACTATTATTTTTACATATGTCACAATTCAGACTGATGTGAATTTGATGTGCTGGCTTTTTCTTCAAAAGTTTATGATGACACAGCTGATGAGATCACACACTCAACTAACCTGAGCAGGATTTTTCAGCAGTGAGAAAAAGGGATTAATGGTCTGACTTCTAATAATTTCATTCATTTACTGCGGGGCTCTCTATAACCAGATACACATTTTGAAATAGGAGGATCTATGTGACAAAATTAACCTTTCTCTTCTGTTTACAAGTGCTTCTACAGAGGACACTGCTAACAAGACATCTATTTAAACAATTCTGGGAAGCAAAAAAGTCTGATTTATTTTTTTAAAAAGTTTAATTTTAGAGCACCTATTTTTGTATTGTATGCTAGATGAACCTTCTGTAGCAGTACCCTTTACTTTTTCCTTTCACTTAACTGAAGGGGAAAATATAATACATGAAGGCATATGTTCCACAGAGTTTTCAAGAACAGCAAACTACTATAGTTTGTAGAAGTGTCAAGCTGCTCTGAGTTTTGCAGATTGTCTCAGGGGTAATAGTTGTGCTGATCACCAGGACAAGAAGGCTGATAAAACCATACTGCCCTTATACTGTCTTGACATCACGTGTTCAGATGAAACTGTACAGGATTTCTTTATTTTGGTTGATGTTTCTCCTACAAAAGCATACTCTGAAGCTTGTTTGGTCATTTATTTATTAACCTTAATTTTGGTGTTTTGTAGTGTTGGTGGTGTGTGTTTGTTTGTTTTGTTGGTTCGGGTTTTGGGATTTTTTTAAAGAATGATAAAGAAGGCAGAGCTCTGTGTCCTCAATGCACTGACAGCATAGCAACATAGCCAGAGGTCTGGCAAAGGAATTAATTTTGATTTGGAAAATGGGGAGCCCTGGGTCACTGCCAATCTGCAAATAGACTGGGTAGTTTGCTATTTCTGACAACATGTGTGCAATTTTAAATGACAGAAAATTTTCTCAGCTTCTTTTGCAACAGCAAGTGACATGTTGACATTGGAAATAGCAGGCAATGCGATGCCTTCTGATTGTGCTCTGGAGTACTAGCCAAGTTCTTGATCACCAGTGATAAGAAGTTCTATTATATAAGATTTGTATGTTTGCACTAATATATTATACTATTTTTCGATAGACTATTCTGGTAAGGTGATATTTTGATATAAATATTGCATGTCCGTATTTTTCCTCTTGTCAGTTTTGGAAAGCATTTATGACATGTATATATATGAATAGTGAGACGGTATTTTCAATTAGTGCAACAATATACGCAAAGCAAAATTTCTACCTCTGTACAACTGAATAACTCTGCATTTAGATATGCAAGATTCCAAAAACTTCTATCTCAATTGTCTCCTTTTTTTTTTTTTTTTTTTTTTTAAACAAACAAACACAAATTTCCCCAGTAGGCAAGATAAACAGTTGGTTAAGAATTTCTCTACTTGGGACATAAAAACAGCCAAAGAATCAGAGGTCTGACTAGTGCATTCAGCCTGAAGACTCAGTTAAACCCATTCAATGAAGTAACTGACACCTCTGAAAGAAAGGAAGAAGAAAGGTGTGTGTGGTTGTGTGCTCTGTACTTAAGCTGCAAAAGTGGTGGATCCCAGTCTCAAACTCCCTTAAAGTAATGACTGTGATTGTACGCGGTACTGCTTTGCGTAGCCATCAGGAGTAGTAAGCATTGCCCAGACTGGTGAATCTGAACCAGTGTCAGGATTCCGGAGGGGTTTCCATAGCTCATGCTGGGAGTTGGGGCTACACGCTATGGAGGCCTGGAGTGCTGAAAATTGGTGTTCTGTAACCTAGGCTTTAGCGACCATCTGAACCTTCAAAGCAAGAGGACACTACACTTGAAAAGAATAGACAACAGATAAAGTGAATACCTGGACTTCAAAAGCCTGAGAGCGAGTTCTCAATCCACTTTGCAACAAGTAATTCATACCTACAAATACTATGTGTTACTGTCACTGTTTAGCAAAGGCAACGGTGTCACCATCTGCAATTTCACTAATATCTGAAAGAAGTTTTACATAAAATGTGCATATTTAGTGACTGCTCCTCTTGTGTTTCATGCTTGTAGACTATGTGCAAATAAAATAAGGGAGAAACATTATACTGTGGATTGCTAATATTTTTTCAGACCAGTAAAGACAATAACTCAGCAAAGCACTTGCTATTATAATTCTGAGCAAGTGGTTTTATAGAAGATAATTTGGACCCTTTTAATTATGAAAAGCTTGCATTAAGCCATGGCATCTAGGAGCTTGACAGGTTAAAAACATAACAAAATGATCTTAAGTCTTAGCAAATACTCCTTGATATTAAAGACAGCTTTCCAATTGGCACAGTGTGAGGTTTATAGCAATTATATAAATGACAGCAATTTTGTTTAAAAAAATTAGTTGTATGAACAGTGATTTCTAAGTTTATGGTCTATTAAGTATTCCTCAGCCCTTACCACTTACTTTAAAGGAAATAGCTCCTTAACATACTATAAATTTACATCTGGAAAATGGTAATAATCCTGCTGATAAAATTTTGGGTTTATAAGCTGAGAAGCTTATAAAACAATGTAGTTAGGCTTATTTGCTTTTAGACAACTTAATTATTAATTGCATGAATACAATTTCGATGACTAGGAAACTTTGAGTTTGTAGTGTTAATGTAATGATTTTGCTGGGGCCATCCTAAATGTTTTAGCATTTTCTTTTTAACTATAAAATGAAGTTTGAAAGATCCTCAAGAGGTCATACTCCTGCTTCACAACAGATCAGTTATTCCTCATAGATATTTGTTCTGTCCTTTATCTGGGAAGGCTTTTAGAGATATTTAATCATTTCCACTGGGGAAAAAAAAAAAAAAAAAATGTTCTAGTATCTAACCTGGATTCTTAGTTCCCCCAACTGTGATATTCTCAAAGTATGATAAATGTTATGTTGCTTTATGTACTATATTTTCTAGCATGTAAGCGTGATCTAATTTGTCAATATTTTTAATAAATATTTCTGTGCTGATTAGAATTGGAGTACAATGCCTATTCCCCCAGTAGTTTGTAGATAGATTAATTTTTCTGTACTGTTCATTATCTTTGTTGGTTGGTGAATGATTTCATGCATATTAAGTACTTTTTACTTGAGAATACTTGAGTGTCTAAAGTTATCATGAATGATGTTTCAAACCTTATTAGGAGGTATAGAGGTATATCTTGCAGTCTGTTGGTCTCTGACACTACTGGGTCATTTGCTCTTTCTTTGATCCATGAGGAATTCACAGAGAATCCAAACATTATAGTTAGGACAATCTTGACCCGAATGTGTGTGGTTAAAAAGCCTTTTTTTCCCTGTGTATATTAGAAGGTAAAATCCTCAAATTAAGTTTACAGGTGTAGTATTTAAAATACATGTAGAAGATTTGGATGCATAAATGTAACTGCCATCAATTTGTAAATTCTGGAATTTCGTATAGCTGATTTTTCTCAGCGTAGCTTACCTTCCTAAGGAAAGGGAACTTAAGTGTTCTTATTTTCACCCTGCAGCACAATAAGTGTCCAGCTCAGTAAGCATGCTGCAGGGTGAAAAAAAATTGCAATCATATTTTATTACAATTAATTTTTTAAAGATGCAAAAAAAAGTAGTTAGAAATCAGCAAATAAAGTTGCTACCCAGCTCTGAGAAGGTCAATTTATTTCCAAAGAATCATAGAATAGAATGATAGAATCATTTAGGTTGGAAAAGACCTTTAATATCATCAAGTCCAACTGTTAGCTAACACTGCCAAGTCCACCAGTAAACCATGACTTCACCATTTCCCTGAGCAGCCTGGTCCAATGCCTGACAACCCTTTCAGTGAGGAAATTTTTGCTAATACCCAATCTAAACCTCCCCTGGCACAACTTGAGGCCATTTACTCCTGTTCTATTGCCTGTTACTTGGGAGAAGAGACCCACACCCACCTCTCTACAATCTCCTTTCAGGTAGTTGTAGGGAGTGATAAAGGTCTCCCCTCAGCCTCCTCTTCTCCAGACTAAACACCCGCAGCTCCCTCAGCCGCTCCTCATAAGGCTTGTGCTCTAGACCCTTCCCCAGCTTTGTTGCCCTTCTCTGGACACGCTCCAGCAGCTCAATGTCCTTCTTGTAGTGAGGGGCCCAAAACTGAACACGGTACTCAAGGTGTGGCCTCACCAGTGCCAAGTACAGGGGGATGATCCCTTCCTGGATCCTGCTGGTCATACTAATTCTAATACAATCCAGGATGCTGATGGCCTTCCTGGCCACCTGGGCACACTGCTGGCTCATGTTCAGCTGGCTGTTGATGAACACCCCCAGGTCCTTTTCTGCTGGGCAGCTCCCCAGCCACTCCTCCCCAAGCCTGTAGTGTTGCCTGGGGTAGTGGCAGGACCCAGCACTTGGCCTTGTTGAACCTTATACAGTTAGCCTTGGCCTATCAATCCAGCCTGTTCAGCTCCTTCTGTAGCACCTTCCTACCCCCAAGCAGATCAACGCTCCTACCGAACTTGGTGTCATCTGCAAACTTACGGAGGGTGCATTCGATCCCCACATCCAGATCATTGATATTAAACAGGAGTGGCCCTAACACTGAGCCCTGGGGAGCACCACTTGTGACTGGTCTTATGAAAATTATTATGTCTTGGTATTGGGGCGCATAAGAACTTTTTTCTTCTTAAAGGAAGACTTCTGCTTCTGAAGTACTTAATATTACTCTAAGTAACTTTCATTAATGGTGAAAACAGCAACAACACTATTGTTATTAATCATTAGATACGGCATAGACAATGACAGACTCCAGTTATCTTTATGTGCTGTGAGTCTGTGGCCTCTGGAACTGTCTTTACTTAAAAGTTGACATAGAGGAGAGTGCTGTCATCAGACTCCGAGCACAATTCTCACTTGGTATCTTAAGTGAAGCTGGGCATAATTGTGAATAAGTATTTTATTCTTTTTATATCCTCTCTCGCTACATAGACATACTCTCTGCCTGTCTCTGTATTTCTATCAAGTGGTAGAAAATAAACTGTGTTAGAAAACAAGTGGAGGCTGACAGATAGCAGACGAATGCCAGAGAAGTATTTTATGTATGCATTATAGCTAAGCTTCAAAACCGGTAAAGATTGTGCTAGTCTTCTCTGGGCATGAAGCATTAACAAGTTTAGAAAAGCTTATACATAGTATGATGAGCACACCTACACACACAAATGCTGAAAGATTATTACTAGATTGTAAAAACTTCACAGTTAGGAAATACATGTGAAGAGTTATTTAAGCTGCCTTTTGCGTAACTACAGTGTAATTAAAAACTGGTGATGATTTTTTCTAACCCATTTCTGGTATTAAATCAGTTTGTAATGACAATGATTATTATCAGTAGAATACTGTCCTCAAGCATTTCGAAAGCTGAATGGTGAAGAAAGTATGATAGGGAGCACTAGACAGGAAGAAAATGGCTTCTTGGTTCAGGGCTGAAATATGGAGTTCCTGCATATTTTTGATTCACTTAAAATCGAATTATACCCAACTGACCATAATTTTCTGTTTCTCATTGCTTTTTTTTTTTTTTTTTTTTTTGCCTGTCTTGAAATGCTTGGATCTGATTTGTAGAGTTGATCCAGTTTTGAGAGACCAAATCCATTCATCAGAAGTTGTGCTTTGAAAATATAGGAGACTGAGTATTCTGATAAACTACTGTCTTAAGCTAAGCAGCCAGCTTCTGTGAATGGAGAAAGTCTGGAAATCCAGAAGGTAAGTCATGGAGCACAAATGGAAACATGAGAAGAGTATGAGCATCTTGGAAAAGCAAATGAGAGAGTTTCAATACTGTTTTGACACGAAATTGAGAAGCCAGTCAGCACAGAAGAGAGGCAGAATCTTAGATCTGGCTGCTGGCACTGCTTCTCTTAGATAAAGACTGGCTTCATTCCTGTAGGGATGGTGCATGGGTAGTACTGATGTTTTTAAGAACTTCCAGAGGCATCAAGACTGCACAGGGATGATGGAAAACCCAGAAGTCATAGCTGTGAAGCAGCTCCCCAAGTAGTATGCTGAAGTAATATTTTCACAAGATCTGTAACGTGACCAAATGTGATGTCATTTTCAATCTGAATTCAAAAGACAACATCTTCATGCATGGCTATTCCCTCTACTAAAACATAGGGTTCATAATGTGTTTCTTAATTTGTTTTAATTTTATTAATGAAACTCTTTTTAATGTCTTTCCTTCTTTTCTGAAAAGGCCATGTATTTTTATGCCATTCAGCTGACAAAACTTCACCCGTTGTGGGAAATTTGAACCTGGCTTATTAAAATTTAGCAGAACTAAAAGAAACTAAAGACTGTTATTACTGAAAAAAAAAAAAAAAAAAAAAAAAAAAGTTTTGATAAAAAATGGTTTTGAAGTGTCAGGAATCAGATTAAATTTCTGCAAATAAACACTTCGGTGTATTTCCTCACTGAGATCAGTAGAAATGGATTTTCCCCCAAAGTCTAAAAGTTGGTTTAATTGATGTAGCCAGTCAAATGTATTGCTTCCTTATCTAGAAATGTCTGTTTTGCTGAGATTCTCTTTTAAGTAGTCTGTCGGATGGGGTTTCTGCTTTTTTCTTCTGTGTATCCTGAACCAAAAAAAAAAAAAAAAAGAGATAAAAAACCCCTAAAAACCAAACCCTACCCTGAAGACACATTTTATAATGTCTTCCCTACATTGTGTACAATTTGCAAAGGCAAAGGATGTTTTCATACCCTTCCTAGCTCGCTTATATTTTCAAAAACTGTAAAACACAAGTTCATGTAAGCCAGGCACCTTCTCTGTGTTGTGGTTTAGCCCCAGCCAGAAGCTAAGTACCGTGCAGCTTCTCACTCACTCCTTCTCTCCGGTGGGAAGGGGAGGAGAATCAGGAAAAAGAGGCAAAACTCATGGGTTGGGATAAAAACAATTGAACAGGACAGCAGAGGAAGAGGAAACAGGAACAGACCCAATAACAGCAGAACGCACTAAGTGTGTGATTCATGGTAGAGATTGCTCACTGCCCGGAGCCTGATGCCCAGCCTGCTCCCCGGCAGAGAGCCTGTGTCCCATGGTATGGAACAGGCCCCTGGCCAGCTTCTTGTGTAAATTCACCCTACCCCAGCTGGAACCAGCACACCCTGATATTATTGTTCTCCTTTGATTTGCTCTGAATGTAAATTTCTAACAATAACTGCTGCATCGCTAATGGTATTCTGAAATGATGAAATAAGAATCTTAGAAACTTCAACCCTGAAGGATTGTAAAAGGAGAGTTACAGTTCACAGCTTACTTTTAATTTGCACTCTAGTGGAAAATGTCATTAGCCCTCACCTGCTGGGGCTTACATGTCACCACAGTTGAGTGGGTGGGCATACATTTCTTCAAAAATGAACCACCAATTTGGTTTGCTCTTGTCAAAGGCTGAGTTTTCATCGTTTCCAGTTGTCTGCAGCATTCAGGATCAAAAAAGCAATATACCGATTCAGTGGGGGACAAGGTATAGTGATGGATTTTCTGGAGAGACAAAAAAGTGCAAGGGGGAGGCATTTGCTATTACTGAACATACAGAATGAGGCAATATAGAAATAAAACAGGACAACTATTATTACATGTAGTACAGGTAGCAATTGGAACAAAGAAAACAAACACTGTCAAGAAGCCAACTATTGCTGCAGAAGCGCATGTCTGCTTTGACAGTAATAATGATGATTTGTGTACACAAAGTTCAGGATAAGTAACTAAAGAAAAGGAAAAATCTTGATGAATGGCTTTTAACACTGATTTTGAAATTGTTATGGAGAGACTGCCTCTCCAAAATGGCTAATGGAATAGCATCTTAATCAGATATAATACCTACGCATAGTTTTCACTGTGCAAGAGTCTCTTTTAAAGGCAGTTTCTCTTCTGTCCTTAGATCATTGTTAAAGACATAAGGACTAAGAGCCTAGTGATATTATTTATTAATATAATTTTTTCCTTTAAAAAACAGATTAAAAGTAAAGTAATTTTTTAGACATAAGAGATTTAACAGCAGTTTGAAAGGCTAAAACAGTACAGTTAATATCTCATACAGTTCAAGTAAACCAAAAACCAGATGTTGTTTTTTTAATTGGGATTTAATTACACTTCTTCCATTCTACATCAGCATTATAAAAACTCTGAAATTTTAGTCGAAACTAAATTCCTGAAAATCATTCAATTCCGTGACTTATTTTTTCCTAAATGTTGTTAAATAATGGAGGCGAAGAAATTCTGAAGTAGAAATCCACATTCCTAAAAGATCGAAACAGAAAACTTTCACTTTCCAAAAATGCTTTTTTTCTGAATTATTTTTCCCCATGCAATCTTGTTGGAGTCATCCTTTCCAGGGGCATTACCTTTAGACAAATAGGTATTTTCCAAGAGAAGAATTTCTGAATGGTATCTGTATCAGTTTAAGTGCTTTTTCTTGTTTTGAAACGGTTTGAGTTCAGTGCTTACTGGAAGCTGGGGAGGGTTTCTCTATGCTCTGCTTACCCTGTCAAGTATTTTCCTTCCCTCAGCAACTAGCACAGTTCAGAGTAAGAGTCAGAATATTGGCCTGCCTGGACAGCTGGCTGATCTTGTGACACAGAATTTTGAGCAGCTGTTTTTAGAGGATGAGGTTTTCTTTGTAAGACTTAGATAAGGTCTCTCCTGTGATGTTTGTACTAGATATTGCATAGATTCTAAGCCAAATTTGATGTATTCTATATGTTTCTACATTACAACCGTCTTCCACAATCTAATCTATGTTATTAGTATGATGTGTAGCAGAATGTATAGAGTCCTATTAGGTTTTCGTCTTTGAAATCAAATTGGTACTCGTGGGTGAGGATTGATACTGATTGGGTAGCAGTAAGAGTGTGTGCATTGCAAGGGATCATGTCAGAAAGGGTTTCATACAGAGAAAGGTTTTGCACTGTTTACAGAAGACAACTATACTATTTTCTAAAGAATCATTCTCCAGCTACATCCTCTGGTTAAAGAATCCCTTCCCATGGAAGAGCCATTTTGGATCTTCCTTATCACAGAATCATTGTCATAATAACACACAACTTAAAACTTGTTTCTGATGAATCTGAGTTTGATTTATGAGCTGATTTCCGTGTTCAAATCAAGCCTTTGACGTGTATCAAGTAAGTCAAGCTCTAGGGGAAGAATGTAAATATGTTCTTACTGCAGCCTAATCCATGGAGAAGAAAGAGAGATGCATTCTTTATTAACAGGTGCTGTGCTTTGTGTCTGTATTGAGCAAATAACTTAAGCTTAGAGATAGGGCCATTCTTGTATAAAGAAAGCAAATAAAAGTGAGCATAAAACTAGTATAATTTTAATTTTTTTAAGTGGATGGTTAGTACTTAATCAGACTTTTTCATTTATAATACCTATTTAAAATTTGCATTTATATTATATTTAATTTATCTCCTGCTTGCAAGCATATAATAATCTAGTACTTAGTAACAGTGTGACCCAGTAGTTAGTAGCAGGAGGTAAAAGAAAAGAAGAGCAAACAAACCATGATGTTTCAAAAGAGATTAAGAACCACCACAACTCCGGAATTGATTGTAAATTAACATGGATTGAAATTGGAAAAAGTATAGAGAAGTATGTACTCATCGCTTACAAGAATATAGCTGTCTGATTCACTCTTTAATCCTGACAGAATTTTGAGACAGGCTGTGCAAAGAGGTAAAGCAAGGACAGTGCACTTTCCAAAATGATGCTGCCATACTTTTTGAAATCGGTATTTCACACACTGTAAGGGCAGCATGTGCTACTGAGAGGTGTCATCTTAGAAAGAGTAAGGAAAGAAGTTGGTTAAATAGTTTTAACTGGTGTTTCCTTTGTGTCCAATACAGTGTTGACAGGTATGAGGATTTCTGTTGTTTGCATCACCATAAAAATGGCAGCAGCCTGGCTTAAGGACTTGGAAAAGCGTTTGTAAGAATTGATTGGAAGTGATATTCTAGATGTTCCACAAGTTAGGCTTTCACTTGCTCTATACAATGAGGTGGCAGTTGTTGGTAGTGTTAGATTTTCAGTTGTCAAGTGCCTTGAATTGCTCAGGATGAGTGGCAAGACATCAGCTTTTAGTTACATTAGTGCTCTCAAGGTCTTTCATAATTTTCACATCTACTAGACAGGTTTGCTGTGTGTCACTGCTACTGTCTCTTGTTGTCCTGGAACTGTTAGTAACAGCAAATTAGCAAAATTATTATTTTACTGAGGACTAGTAAATAGGAATGCTTCTATGATTACTTACTTTTTTTTAGTATATTTTACTGTGGAGTTAACGGCAACAAAATAGAATCATACAGATGCTCTAAAGCTCCCGTCATTGACGGAAATTTTTTTAAGGTGAGCAATAGTATTATGTATCTGAGTGTCAGAGTGCACCAAGCTTAACAGTTTAATCATTGGAGTTCAGCGTCCTTCAGATCTAACCACTGCACAATAGATCTTGTATTGTGCTTTCCTGTACAAATCATGTTAATACAATGGCAAATGTTATCGAGCTGAGGTTGAAATAAAGGAATGAACAGACTAAGAATCTCAGTATCTTCTATTTTACATCTCATTGATCTGGAAGAGTCTCTGCTGTAGCAAGAAAATGTGCTTAGGGGCACACGACTAAGCATGTGGCATCATCATTGTAGTAATTACTCATCAGTTGTAGATATAGACATTCAAGATTCTAAATTATGTCACTGAATTGCTGTGCATTAATACCTCACCTTTCCGTGTTTCTGTATCTCCATCTTTCAGAATATAATTAATTTCTGTATCAAAATATTCTGAGATCCTTTAAAAAATGAGGTGTATAAGGTGCAAAGTGCTACTGCAGTGCTCAGTAAACTGGATCTGCAGCAAACAGTATGAAATATGCCTTAGAGAATCCTAATTAATTTAGAACCACAGTAAACAAATGGCTTGTCACTTTCAGTTTATATAAGTATAAAAAAAAGTGGAGGTTGGGGTTAGAAATACTCGCAAGAACATATGCTTAACAAACCACAGTAAGCAGAACAAACCAGAGAAAGTCTAAGCAGAAGCAGAGCTAACCCTGGCACCATCAGCAGATTGTATGGCTGTGATCCAGAATGCAAACAGAAGATTGTTCAAACAAGTCATTCATATATTTAATTAACTATGGCAAAGTGTTCCAATTGTGAGAGGTTATTTTAATATTGTGCAAATGCCATACTAACCACATGCTCACCCCTGTTCTTCTGGAGATAACAGCAAAACTCCCACTGACTAAAACAGGAGCAAGACAGGACATTGAATATTGAAAATCGTGGGTTATGTTGGGTTCCATTAAATCTTCAAATCTGTGAAAACAGCAGACTGAAGAGAGCAGAATATGTGCTACTTTAATACAAATCTTGGCAATTCATTGTCCTTCTATACCCTGAACTCTTGATAAAAATATTTGTGTAACTATTTAAATTAATTTATTTTCCATCTTTTTGATATGTGTGCCTGCATTTCTATAGAATATAATTTTGTGTTTATAACTATGTGTACACAAGCACACAGAAATAAATGTATGGGCTGAGGGGAAGGGGATCACACATTTGGTCCTTGTTCTGGCCATCAGGCTGTGGCTGAACAGCCACGGCTAGGAGTGGTATAGCCCTCGCAACTGTGCCCAGGAGCTCTGCTGCCTCGCACGCCCTTGGAGAGGGAACAGGAGCAGCTTTGGTTTGTTGGCTTCAATATGACACGGCGATGGGACTGAGAAGAGGGCCACCTCTCTGTGGTGCCTCAGAGGAAGGCATGGACCCCCAGCAAACTCAGCCAGAGCCAGGCTGGATCTGGGGGCAGGGCGGCTGGCGCTGGAAGCATGGGGAAGGCAAAGCTGAGCCGAGCAAGCCAAACCTCCTTAGTTCAGGGTGCAGTTTTACAACCTACTAGAGCCAGTCAGCACAACCCCACTGAAAGGGCACTTGCCCGGTGAGGTTTTCCTGCTGTTTGCCCTGCTCATGCAGCTGCTCAGATGGATCAGCACGCTAATAAGGCTGAAAGCTAACATGCACACACACACACCCCTCCCGCCCCCATTTCCCCCAGAAAACTAGTTTTGAGCCCTGTAAGTTCTCTCACTCAGCTAGTTTCAGAACCATTTGGAGTGCTAATACAGGAAGGGAGGGAATACGGGACAGCAGGACCAAGGCTTTTGGAGGCTGTGTGGCTCACATGAGTTACAAAACCATGTAGCCAGTAATGCAGTGACAATAGATCCAGCCTGGGATCAGAAAGGAGGAGCTGAAGAGATAAAGAGAAGGAGATAGTGGCACCCCCAGGAAGTGACAGACCAAGGGCTGGGCAAGGAAAGCCAAGTGCTAAATCGAGTGATTTGTGAAGCACTGCCAATTTTCTAAAATAAAGGTGTAATTGCCAATATGTTGGAAAGAGGTGATCTCTACAGTTCCCTCGGATCATCAGGCTAAATGTCAACTGTATTGCTTAATCCTGTAGACAAGAAAGTCTGAGATAGATTTGAAAGTCTTAGCCCTGCTTAAGTGTTATATGCCATGTTTTGCTCTGCAAGTAAGGATTCAAATGTCTAATTTAAGTTACTTAAAATTGTCAACTTTGGTAAAAGCTTATTTAAATAAGAAAGATGTTGTCATACTTCTTTTTCATCTGAAAAAAATCACTGTAATACTTTTTTCCTCAGTGAGAAATAAGTAGATTTTTTGAAGAGTGTTTTAAACTTCTGGTTTGAAATTTCTTGGTTTCAATTTATTGTTTCTTGAAGAAAAGCAGGGCAGAAACTAGAAGATTTCTGACCATAAAAATGGTAGTTTCTGGAATGGTCTTTCAGATGGAGTAGTGGAGATAAGCAAACCAGTTGAGTGATTAACCTTGAAAAATTTGTGAATGTTCTTATGCAATGTGAATGTCTTAATAGTCTAGGATTGGAGTTGATGACTGAGATCCCTCTTTCATTCCTTTATTTTTGCATCAGATGTTTGAATTTATGCAAAATAAATTTAAATCTAATGAGCAGTTTATCAGCTCACCTTGTGACTTATCCCTAGCTTTGATGGATTTGTGTGTAAAATAGTCAATGAACCGATATTAACCAACTGATTCAATAGCCTCCAAATATTGTTTGTTTTCATTCCAGTGGTTTCATTTTAGCCACTTCTAATTTTATTGCTGCTTTATTTGAATATGTATGTGTCTATCCAGACTTACATCACTGTATTCTTAAGCACCAAAATTCTACACTATTTTCTTTAAATCAATCACTTTACCCTATTTTCCCAGAGGACATACTGTCATTTAGTCATCTTTGCAGACTTATTTTATCTGCGACTATTTAAAATACTACTTTTAAAATACTACTTTGGTATCCCTGACCTTAGTAGCTCTTCCAAATGATTATGTTAGAAATGAATACACACTGTAATCTTCCCCAGGCATAACAAATGATTGATGGGAGTCAGAAGGACTCATCCTACAGAAAGCACTATCATATCTGAAGATACAAAAATGTATATTTTCTCAAAATCTGTGTATATATACATTTAAGGATTAAAATAATAATCCAGATATCATAAATTAGTCACTGCTTTATTAAATAGTGATAAGCACAAAAGATTTTCATGGTCATTAGTAGGGGATCGCTACATACACAGATTCTATTGCAGCTACTTTATAAGTGACCGAGAATATTTCTGATACAGATAATATGACTGATGGATTTCTAATCCCAGGCAAAGTTTCAGGGCCAAATCTAGAATGTTTCTGTATAAATGTTTCTTACTCATTAACCTTATAAATCAATTACAAATTATGGGATTGTTTTTCCTTTGTTATGACGGGGGGCTGTGCAATATTATTGGTTTGTGTGTAGGTGTTGGAATTTCCTTCTGTAACTTAAGACCATTGTTGATTTAGATTGGAATTATATTTATCTGGTGCTCAGACCACATAAATAATCATAATTCTGACTACCTCCCCTTACCATTATAACTAGTTCTTTAGAAAGCTTTATTTCTATGTTTGAAAAAAAAGTCATTAACTTCCAATGGGCAGGCGTACTCCTTTCTGTACCTTATGTAGAACTGTTGGACAATATCTTTCTGAAGAGAAGAGCAAAGCACAGTATGTGAGGACACATTGTTTATATGTATTTAAAGGTTATCACATCCTATTCACTATATGAATAGCCCCAGCTGACATTTTCTGTCTCTTCTCAAGCGATGCATGTCTTGTTCATTGTGCTGTGCCAAGTCAGCTGTCAGGCACTGCATCAGGGGACCAAAAGCTATTTTCTTTCACTGTTTTGTTTGCACTTCAACTAAAAAGCTTTGAATCTTATGATTTCTTTGCAATACAAAAACTAATATACAACCAGGGATAGCAACTTTTAGCAGATGAAATTCTGCAGCACTTTATTTCACCTTTAAGCTGTGCCATACAGAATAGTAAATATAAAAGGAAAGCTAAATTTGGGAAAAGGTGCTTATTTTAAAAAATCTTTTGTTAACAAACAATGTCTAAGTTAATCAGTTCTTGATGACCTTAATTAAAGTTACAAAGAAATTTAAAAAAGAAGGGTGAAAGTATGTTTGATTTTATACTTGTATTGGTGCTATAAAATACCTGTCCAACTCACTCTTGCTAGGCCAAGTGGCAAGTCATGCTGGGTGGAGATTACTTACTTGGGAGTGGCTACGGTACCTAAACAGACTCTGTGACAATTTAGAACCGTACTACTAGCAATGTTTCAAGCCATATAGCAATGAGAACAAGAATTGCACCTTAAATACAAGTTATAAAAATTCCTTTACAGAGCACAAACTTCAGTTTTTCATTTAGAAGCTCCCACAAGGAAAAAGCGAAGTGTCCTACTTACCCTTTAAATATCTGTTCAACAGCTGATGGATGCTAATTTAATAAAAACGCTTAATATTTCTAATGTAGTACAATGACAAGATACTCCATTAGGTAAAACTAGTCAGTAGATGATAGAAAGTTTTAGTAAAAACAATTGGAAGAACAATTTCACTTTTTTTTAAACATATTTATTTTTATAATTAATATTCATTTTGTACTAGCAAAACACACAATGTATAGATATATCCATACTATTCTTTCCAAAATGTATTTGTTTTGCTTAGAAAAGTGGTGTAAGTATTTTTATAAATATAAGCTAAGGACATTTGTATTACTAACAAAACTTTTCCTAGTTTAGGCTAAAACTGGACAGTAATGGTTCTAAAGGCTTTTTGCTTTTCTCAAACCTAGAGCTAAATGAAAATCTATCTTTTCCCCTTTCTTTCCACAGCTGGAATTGAGCTCTGCATGTGTAGCTGTGAACACACAGAATATTCTGTTTCAGATAGAGATCCTACTGTAGTGGCTGAATTCTTAATGCCTTTCCTCGTTTCAGTAGCTTTAGTCCCAAATCCTGCAGAAGCTGATCTAACCACCAGCTTGGCAGCTTTTAACTGTTTGCCTAATGAGTACATCAAGAGTAGACACTGTATATCAGATTGAGCAGCTATAAAATAACTGCCATGTTCAAAAGGTGAATTTTATCTATCCATTTTTATAGTATTTCTGTTCTAACAAGAAGGGAGTGATAGGAATCTCTAGTTTTAATGAATAAGAAGGAGATGTAAGGTGACTTTAAAAAAAAAGGGGGG
>KL264028.1:21595-35508 GCA_000699545.1 Podiceps cristatus
AAGGGGGGGGGGGGGCTGCAAAGGAACTTTGGCAAAAATCACCCAAACCTTTTAGCATAATAAGGCATGTTGCATTTAGTGGCATTAAAAGGGGTATATGCATTTTCAGATGATTTTTCTAAGTTCTGTTTGGGAAAAAATACAGTAAACAAGCATTTTAGCTGCTGAGTAAAAATCAAAGCTATTTGCTGCAAGTTGGATAAGCCCAAACTAGAGGGTGTCTTGTTAATACATAGATTATCTCCTTTATATTTAATCTGCTAAGAAGGAAAAATAGCTCAGTAGATTTAAACATTTTTAAAAGATTTTTCTTTCAACCATTTTGTTAAATGAATGTTGAGGAATTCTAAACTAATCACATGAGATAGCAAGGTCACCTCAGTCCTTGCTGGCTTTTCCAGGGGGTATTCTTGCAATCATTGTTTTCTCTGAGTAAGGGATGCAGAATCCTCCTAAAACATCTATGAGAGCATTATTATAAGAGGTTATAGAGTTGCAGTATGTTGTTATTATTGCATTTGATTTTTAGAACATAAAAGACTCCCATCATGTGATTCAGCTTAAGTTCTGAAAAGGTGCCTGTTCATTTCTACTTCTGAAATTATTTTAGACAAAGCAAGTTCTTTTGGCTGTGATATGGATGCAACATAGACACACACATACCCTGAGTTATCACCTCAGGAAAATATAAATCTTTAGACGGTCTCATTCCTCCAGATATAAAGCTGAAATGCAGATTAAGGACAATTGTTCTGGAGTATGAAAGGAAGAGGCAACTGATGGGTCTGATTAAGCAGCTTTTTGAATTCTCTTTTTCTAATGGGGGTGATGAAAACACATTTTGTGTAGAGTTTTGTTTCAACTCAGTCTGCCATGAAGCTGTTTGAGTCTAGGATTATGCCCACATTATTCATATTGCCAAAAACATCAAAACAGGAACAAAGGGAAAGCTAACCTTGAATTTTCAGCATGTATTTCAGTCCTTGTAAACAAGTTACCATGGAGATAGAACCCATGTGAACTGCCGCCTTCCTCATAACTGCTGTAGACTTTGGACCAGCAAGAAAATGTGACATGGCATTGGTGCCATTTGTGACAAAAATAAAACGTATTTCAAATGCTACACTTCAGCATTTCCCTGCAATGCTACTGAGTGAAAGCTTAGAAATTGCTTAAAAGCACTGAATTGCTTAAAAAATAGGCCAGAGAAGTGAGAAGCAAAGCTTTATCTATTTCACTTTTCCAAATTAAATAATATTCTAGCAGAAAAGAAGATGCAAGGTCACTCTGCCTGTCTTGCTAGCAAGATGAAAGTCTGCAAAGACAGCCTGATTGCAGTTTTAAATAGTTTTCACTAGGAAATGGTTTCAAAGAAGCTGAAGTTGTGACACAAAAAGAGTTCTTAAAACAAAAAGGAACAAAAATATCCTTGTCATTGATTTTGTTGTTGTTCTTATATTTTGAATAGAGCTGCAATTGTCATGTCAGAAATAAAAATTAGCCATCATACTTACTAGCCTACTTATCTCCCATGGACAGAAAAGGATAAATGCAAAGGTATTCGTAGGTTTACCTCATCTTTCAGATTTTCAGGGTATCTCTTTTCTTGTTCAAGAAAGTCTTTTGTTTCCTGGCTCAGTAGATTCATTGTTAAAACCATGAGTTCTGATCATCATCGTCAATAAACCTGTATCTACACAGCCACTAATTGCTTAAATCACATTACTCCTTTATATCCTGGAGATGAAAAAGGAAAAAAAAAACATCCAGTCTAGAACAATAGCTATGACACAAGAAGGTTGTGAGTAAAATCAGATTGCAGGTGACAAAATGGATTCTAATATTGTAGCCATTAGTGCAAATAAATAGTAATAACATAAAAACTGTGGTCTAGTCTCTGATTTTCCTTTTGTTACTCCAGTTTGAAGTCATTATTTTCTTTCACAGCATTGAAGGCTAGAAATTAAAACTTCTCTGATATGGCCTGGGATTTTGTTGTTTAGCATGATAGCATACATGCTTGAGGAGAGGAGCTGTCTTTTCATCCATACTTTTTTCTGTTAGTTTTCTTTCCCTTTTGAAAATATTATTTTTTAACCTAACACAATTATTATCCAGTTTTCTTCCTACTCTGACTTTTCTTCTTCTTTTCTGATTTAACTCCTTTCATTCCTTCTTTTTTCCTTTAATTCCTTTTGCTGTCTTTCTCTTAATATTTTTTTCCATAGATGTCATCTATTTTAATTAGTTTGCTTCTTATCTCCTGCCATAAGTCCTGATCCTTAAGCCACAGAAATCCATGGCAACGTTCCCTGATTACAGTAACTGTAGTAGTATTTCTTTTATTGATGGCACTTTCAGAAGTTATCAGTTCTGCTTGAACAGTTTAGGCAGCGTAACCAAATTGTCACTATAAGATAAACCAGTAGGAAAATATTCTGTTACAGATGCACAGATTTTATAGTTTTATAGAATCAAGTAGACATATAACAAAACAATAGTCTGGGTCGAAGTAGTTTCTTAGAGAATGAAAAGATACTACATTAAAATCAAATATCTTCATAAAGACAATTCAATGAAAAAATCTATATTAAAAAAATAAAATTAGACATTACATGAAATACTGTTAATAGTTCTAGGTAATTTGCTTTTAACTCTCTGAGAATCTTACTGCCAAAGAAACTGTCTGGCCGTGCATACTGACAGCTCCCCTGTGTTATAATGCAAGCAATATTTTTTTCTACCCAAACCAAAATGGTTAAAATTATATTTTCCCAAGCTGTATGGAAATACACTAATTTGTAACTTTCTAAAGCTAACACATTTGTGCTTCAGAGATACATAATTTAGTAACAAACAGCAGACTGAATTTTGATCAGGTTTAAAAAATGGGTACAATAGCCTTCAGACTTCAAATGAGCTGAAAAGGCTCCCTTGGTATTTTCTTCAATTTGAAATTTAAGGGGTAAATTTTTTCTTCAAGATTCCTTTAAAAGGTAATGAACAATTTAAAAAAACCTGTTTATTAATGCCACTACCCAGATATCTTGTTATTGAAGCTTTCTGTGTCAGCCCGAGCACTAGCTTTCATAATGGTTTCTTGCATAAGTGATGCAAACTGTTCCACTTGTCTTACACTGCTCTTGTTAACATAATGGAGGAGTTGAATAAATTAGAAACATATCTCAATCAAGTATTCTATAAAATCCCATAAACTTCATGGTTAAGAAATGAGTGTAGCATTTTGAAGTCTTGGAGGAATGAGGAAGGTACACTTCAAAATATTAAGAACTTTTTCCATTAATGGATTAGAGACTAAACAAACCAGGCCTGATGTCTAGATATGACTTAAATATGTCTTAGATATCAAAGGAATCCAAATTATGAGGTACTTTTACAGGTAAAAGCTCAGACATGGTGAATCTTACGACCTTATTGGCCGTAACATAAGAAAAGAGAATAATATGTATTGTGTTCAACAAAGTATATTGTGGGAACTGCTCCTCAGACAAGAAATTTTTACCTGAACAAGTCTGGCCAAACTGGGTGGCTGTTTGGGTCAAATCTTAATTACAGAAGCTCTAAACCTAGTTTTCACTGGTTGGCAAACCAGGCATTTACGAATAAAAATCAATTTTGTATCTGCTATGGTCAGGAGAGCTGCGGCTGTCACAGATGTCTCCATACAAGAACACAGAATCTGTGTTCTGCTCAGGTTTGGCTATTTAAAGTTTGAATCCCCTTTCCAACCTCTCCAGATTCTGCTGTGGAATTCTGGTCTGTCTGCTCTCCTGTATAGGTCAGTTATTTATGCAAATAGAAATAATAATTTTGTATGCACTTTTGTTATTTGCATGCCTTATAACTTCAGGAGGATCAGGAATTTGTTGTTCTAGTGTGTAAGCATTTCCAGGACTTACATGTGCTGAGGGAAGCAGAGAAATGACAGCCCATCATACTTGTTCAAATTACTATCTAACTGTGTCTCTGTGATTTCAGCAGCTGTCTAGGTATTCCATTTATAAAGAAGTTTATTTTATAAAGAATTTAATTTCTAAGTTGTTCCTCTCTAATTTCTCTCTCTCTTTTTTTTTTTTTTTTTTTTTTAAGAATGCCGTTGACTCATCCCTTAGCATTAAGCAGCTACATTGGTGCCAAAATTAGCTCTTAGTCACCCTGACTGTACTTGAGGAGAAGTCTGAATTGCAGGTGATTATTTCTCAGCACTAGTAAAGTGGTAGGAATTCAGGCAACATTTATTTTGCATGAAGTACGCAGTCTTATTCCAACTTTAAACTGTTGGCTGTAGTAGTTGTTCTCACAAATAATACCTGTAAGCTTAAGAGGAATTGGGGTACATGCCTATACCTGTATGGATAGTCAGGATTTGGCCTTAAGATCACACACAAGACATACCTTTGGTTGTCTGTACAATATGCCCCAATAACTTTTGGACCTTTTGTAGTTCACATTTCTTTCTTCTTTCTAATGTCCCTTAATGATGGCAAGAACAAAAGAAAGGGGAAATATTCTGTAGTCTGATTCCTTCAGAAAGAGCCTGTTTCCAAGCAAGAAGCCTAAAGGTGAGCCCTAATTATCAGTCTAGACACAGCCATACTGCTGAAGTCAGATGACAACTTTCTAACTACCTGCAGCCATTGAGGAAGATACTCTGCCTGTCTGGTGGAAGCAGCATTTTCCATTGCTGACACCTCTGACTGTTGCCACCCGACAGGCCAACTATTGATGATCAAAATAGAAAGCACAGCTGGTTTGGAAAGCAGTTTTGCAGTAGGAAAATGGTGTTTTGTGAACATTTTCTATTAGATATGTTTTCAATAATGCTTTTAAAAGAATACAGCAGGACTGAAAACGTTTAGATTATTAGAGATGGTGAATTGGTGTGCTGGACAGACCTCTTTCTTTTAGGTATTGTAATCAGAGGTATTTGGTTTATAATCTTATGATAGAAAAATTGTTCTTATGAGAGTCTCGTGCTCTTTCCTTGATTCTGTGAAAATGTCCTTTATGGCCTGAGAGTTTTTAAACAGCTGATATTAGAAATATTATTGGGATCTTATTAATAGCTAAAAATGGTAGGTTTTTTTTTTCATTTATTAATACTTTTTTCATAAGATTCATGTTCTTATGCTGCATTATTGGCTCATTATTTTCCTCATAGAAGTTACAAGTCTAGAATATACAGCATGTCTAGGGTTCAGTATTTGAAATCTGGGTAAATAATTACAGAGGCAGGGCAATTTTTCATTCTTTCTAGTCATGTTGCATAAATAAGCCTCTATTTCTTAGTAATTCAAATGTTAATACAATAAATAAGGAACAGAATTCAAAGAAAATAATTTACTTTTATACTTCCACTGACTAAGAATGGCAGTCACCCAGTATATGTTCACATAGCAAATGCAGGGTAATCATGAGATGGATTTCTTTTCAAGGATTTTTCCTAGGAACTGTTGCTAACAGGGCAAAAGTGATGTTTTGCTAGGGCATGTCCTTACGTTTGTGAGAAGTTGTTTGTTTTTAAATTAAGGTGGAAGTTTGGATATTAATGAGAGTTCATGTAGGCTCAGAAGTTTCTGCATCAACACAGCTTAAATTCAAATAATATTTCTTATGTGCATGGACAACGAGGCAATGACATGCTGACACTGTTGCGCTACCATGTTTTAGAGATCTTTCCTGTGGAATATAAGGAGATCTATATGAGGTATTTCTACAGATCTATGTGGAAATTCCCTCCGAACACTGCCTTGTTGAAACTGTGGTGTGTGTTCCATGGATGCTTTATTTGGACGAGGACAAATCATAGGCACAGTCCAACTGAATAGGAGTTCATGTACACACCTGACTCCTCCTCTGTCCTCTGGTCAGGACGCTGGGGACTCTCACTCTGCCAGCCTGGCCTCGCGGCCGAGCGGGAGGCTACCGAAGGAGCCAGGAGCACAGAAGCTTGGCAGGTCCCTGCTATCCTGTCATCCAGTTCTTTCACAACCGCGGAAGCCCACAACCTGAGCACCGAGGCGGCCTAACAGGTGGGCTGCCTGCAATTCTGCTTACGTTTCTTTCTAACTTAAAACTGTAGAAAGAACAAAATTGGAATTTACTGCATGGATGATTCCCTTTTCTACACATTTCTGACTCTTTAACACTATTATCCGATTTATATACACTATAAGAAGAAAAAACTGTATGTTTTAAATCTGATAATGGAAATTTCAAATGCTTCCTACCCTCCATCTTTTATCAAGGGGTGCGTTAAGAATTACAGACTTAAGATTCTTTTATAAGTAAAATCAGAATATTACAGGTCTCCCTTTTGCATTAATGAAAGTTGACATGCTACATTTGCAAAGCCTTTAGAAATAATTTAATAAACCAGATCTTTTTTATTTTTAACAGAATATTATAGTACCTGCATACAGCAAGAGGGCTAATATAACTCAGACACTGAATCTGGGATATTGTCTGTCTTCTAGCAGTAAATACTAAAGTACGGTGTATGTGTATGAACATATCTGACCATAAATCAGCGCCTCAAGCTTCCCTCAAGGAAAGTTGAAAGAGCGCATCTCACAAGAGAAGAAAATGCATTTAAAATTACTGTAGCTATAAAACAAACTGACATAACCCAAAGCAACAAATATTGGGAAGGAAATCTTCTGGGGCCACATCAGTTCTCTGAGAAGATTTCCACTTTTTGGTTTTATTTCCTGTCAGTGATCCAGTGTGGTTTACAAATGGAATAAAATCTATTCATTATGCTCCCTAATATTCGAACCGCTGCATCCCTTCTTTGGAGTCATTCTCTTACAGAAGCAGTGTAACAGAGAGCTCAAAGGAAACAATACTTGATCTCTTTCCGTGAAGGCTTTCTCTTTGTAGTCAGAAGTGTGTCCAATTCGGTTTGCTATACATCCACTCTCATTTGCAGGTGTTTCACCAATTTTGGGGGCATGAAGGTATAAAGTGGAGAAGCTAAGAGAATTTTAATATAAATTAAAATGGGCTTTTAAGTCCTTGTTTCAGGTAAAAGAACTGAGAGAGTTTCATCTAGTTTCTGCTAGTAACCTCTCCCAACACGATTTTCTCATTTGAGGCTTCATCCTCAAAGGTTTGCACTGCTCAGATTGCATTATGATACAGCTTATTTCGTTATAACTGCATCTAATTGATGGTACTCACTTAAGATTTTATCACTTGTACTGACTTCTCAGTGGCATTTAGAGAGAAGACCAGGCAATTTGGATGGAATTCAATTTTTAAATAGATGTTTTAGACCCATTTATCATTTATTGCTGTTACCAAGATGGTGGTGTACGTAACTAAAGAAGGCTAAATCATGAATGAAGGAGGAATGTTCTGAATTTATGCTGAAATTAAAAAAAAAAAAAAAAAAAAAAAATATTCTAAGTCACTTGATGTTAACTCATGGCCATACTTAAAAGTTTAATGTGATTTTTTAATCGTCACTGAATTTTTGAACCCTGACTATTAACTTTCTCTCTTGAAGATATTGCTTCCTAATAGGACCAGTACTCAACTAACACATTCTAGTAGGAGTTAAAAAGAAGAAGCAGTTTTCTAAAGAAGTTAACCCTGAAGCCTAGAATTTGGTAGTAGTCACAAAAGAGTTAGATGCACGTGGATAGTAAGAATTTACAAACAATACTTTGAATAATTAAAAGCTTGTCACATTATGGTGCTGTTGATTGAATAAGATTATGAAAAAATGTATATCATAACTTGCCTTGATATTGTGTTGTAATACCCATCTCTGAAGCGTAGGTGTTTTAGACCTTAATGAGCCATTGTCACCAAAGTGTATGTATTTATACATACAAAGAGGATGAATATCACTGACTGAAGTAGTAGTAGTATAGCATGTAGCTGAATTACAGGACCTTTTTTGTTGTGTTGGTTGGGGTTTTTTGAAAGAGTTTCTGAGCCCAGTAGTGAAAAAAGTACTTCAGGTCTGTGGCCATGTGTAATGGCTACTAACAGAGACATATCTGTTAATTATATATTCATCCTCTAGCATACAATACATTATATTTTAATGTCTTCAATGCACATCATTGTGTTTTCTGAAAGCACAGGTGGCAAACAAGCCTTGACTTTCCTAACTTTCTTCCTACACACTTTGTGAACCTTCATGAGCTCAAAGGTTGTGTGAGTGCTAAGTCATACTGTGTGCCCAGGAGAAGACATAGAAAGAAAAAAAACACCCAAACCCAAAGCTTTACTCTTACATTATTCCTCTCTCTGCACCTTAGCACTCTGGGCCACTGCAGTCTGACCCTTATGAATGTTCAACACAGCAGCTGGCCACAAGGTTTCTGGCATCCAGACAACTTCAAAGCTGCTGAGACAATCTGTCTGTCATCCAGCATCTCCTGAAAATATCAATGTGTTGATTCAGGCTAGCCTTAGTAAAGGCATTAGAGTTCAATAATCTGTTTTCATTTCCATGACAGGCTAGTTTATATGAGATTACGTTCATCTTTATTTGTTAAAATTCTGCCCCAAAATGGAAAGGCACTCACTGATTTTCTATTCAGCCATCACTATTGTTGTGAACTTCTTTCCATCTTAATTGTCATTTTTAAGAATTGGTCATGACTTCAGACAGTACTGAGTCTTCAAGAGATACCTTGTTGCTACACTTAATAGCAGGTTGTTAAGAGTGTAATGGCTTTGGATTGTGACTGAGTTGTTCAGTAATGAATGGATATAAAATATGCAGTGAAATAGCGAGCATTGCCTGCTGCTGTAAAACCTGGCCTTAGAGTGTTTCTTTCTTTTTCCAAAATTTAATGAATCACTTCAGCACTTAGAAAAGTGAGTGAATGGCACTGACCTGCATCAGGCAGAGCGCAAGCACAATTCACACATTTGCTTGACTGAAAATCTACTGAAACCTGTACAGTCCTCTGAGAGTTGTATTATGCTTTCAGGTCATCACATAAATGCTGGAACACCACATACACTTCTGTGTAGAGTTTTAAAGATCTTTAGAAATAGAAAGCAGTAGTGTTCCGATTAATTTTTTAACTTAATCTGAAATTGGTTTTCCAAACCAAGAGTTTTATGCAGCACATACATTCAGAGATTCCGCAGACCTTTTGAATACCCACTTTCCAAAAGAAGGTAGTTTAAAGATTGAGTTTATGCTTGTGAACATTGACTATCTTTGAAACTAGAACTCCCTAAAGGCAGGGAAAATATTTTGTTACTTCTACTGTAGCTTTATTCAATCAGCATGGTTGGCTCAAACAAGGGAACTGTCAGACTTAAAGTCCTTGGCAAAAGGAATGAAACTTGCCAAATGCAATGGTATGGGATGAAAAGGACTTGCTCTGAGTAGGCAGCAAAGATGAGAAGGATCATAGAATTGATTGAGGCTTGAAGAGACAATAAGTTGGGAGTTAAAAGGAAAAGAAAGGTCTGGTTGAGAAAGAGACCTGGAGTAAATGAGCTTTAAATGTGCCTCAGGTGTGGCAAAGGTTCAAAGATTTAACCTAAATGATCATGCTCCCTAAAGGTAGGGACATATCTTAGTAACTTGAAATCACTGTACATGGAAATCACTGACCATAAGCTTTTGTGTTCAGTCAGGTTTATAGCCATACCAGTGATCCATGAGGCAGAAAAGAAACAATTTTCAAACTTAATTCAAAGCCTAAGAAAAGTTAACATTTCAGGTCAAGACATATTTAACCTGATCTGGATCAGTGTAGGAGAGGAGTGACAAATATTTATCTGTTTCTTCTCAGTTGCCGAGATGTGTGAGTCCTCATAAAAACATATTTGTTTCTCTTTCATTAAGAAGGTTCTTTTAGTTCCAAAATAGAATCTATGATCAAATTTGATCATTTCTTGGTACAGCTCCATTACTGGGATAGTCTAATATGCATATTTCTGGTTTTGTGACTCTCTTTTTGCTGTTGTTATTTTTAAAAGAAAACTTCATTAATCTATCACAGTATGAAAAATCAGTCTTTTCCTTAGATCTGTTGCTAGATGGCAAGTTTACTTTGTCTTTCCCCTTAACACGAGGAGTTAAATACAGCAAAGTGTATATTTAGCAATATTAGCATAACAAGAAGAAATATTTTTTTTTTATCTGCAGTTGTAACTGTGAAGAAATACATCCTAATAATGGTAAAACTAGAACCATGCTAAGTCAAGAGTTTCTTGTGTAATAGCACACTATTTCTATGGCTCTATCTGCACCCTGTGCAGCTTTCTACTAAATATCTGTTTATATACGTTTCTGGTTTTGACATGTCATTGGAATATTGGCAAGATAACAGAGAATAAAATGTATTTGATGTTCTTTCACCTCTGAGGGTCAATCTCAGTGTTTTATTTTTGCCACATAATTCTGAAAAACAACATAATGTATAGGTATTGGAGAAAATGTTTTTTCTTGTTACTTACTGATACTGTTGAATTCTTCATCTCTTTCTTTCTGCTCATGCACATTTGTATAAATATCTATTAATAGACATCTTGGGAAAGGTGTGTAAGTGCTGTTTTTACTAATTTAACATATAAAATTTGAGAGCAAGTTTCTGTACTAAAGAAGGAAAAATATTCACAAAGTCGATTAGGATCCTAGCAAAGAAAATGGACATGATATCAATTAAAAACAATAAAAAACCAACAACCCAAACCCCTTGAGTGAATAGGCTTGGTATGTCACCTGCTAAAGAACTATTTGAGCACCTATGTAAATCATTATGCCTAGCATATCCTTCTAAATCAGACCCTAAATACATTTTAATTACTATGGTAAACAGTTTCCCATTGATTTACAGTAAATAAGAATGTACAAAGCCTCTGATCTACTGAATACTGTGAGCAATTTACAAGCTCAAATAATGAAAAGTATTTTCATTATCCTTTAAAGTTTATGTTGTTTTAAAACTACAAAGTTAATTTAGTATGGTCCCATCAAAAATTGCAAAGAACAGAAACTTTCCTAGCATAAAGTTACTGTGTTGTGTGAAATACAGCATCAGATTGGTAATGAGATGAATTCTACTGAAATTTTCCTCTAAAGATTATTGCCATTTTATATATTCCATCAGAATCTAGTAGCTTGAAATATCTTATTGCTTCTGTGTGTTTTTCCTTGCAAAGATGAGTTAATGATGAGTCAGAACAAATACAGAAATAACAGTGTAGGTGTTCAGCAAGATGAATTTTCCAGCAGGTTTTTAGAAATGAACTAAAGCCTGTTTCGGTCACGATCTCTTTGGATGAATTCTGCAGTACGGTGCAATGTAGTTGAAATATATAATCTGTTGGATTTACAGAACAAAAGAAGAAACTATGAATTACAGGATCCTATCACCAGAGGTTTTGGTGATATTTTAAATGACATAGTAAATGGCAAGATGTTTCTTTTGTTACCAGAACACTGCAAGTCTAGCAGAGCCCTGTAATTTAATGATTGGTCTCCTCCTTATTTGTTCTTAAGTAAGTTTTTCAATCTGTTCCTGTTAAAACTTTTTTGATGAGAATTTTTTTTGCTGCTGAAGAGTCATGGTAGCATTAAGTTCCATTAACACAGCAGCAGAGGTGGCTAATAGTTTAAGATTCCAAACTGCTTCTTCCCCGTCACATTTAAATATCTCACTCTTAATGTCATACAATAGCACACAGAAGTGAAAAACTTCCAGAAATGCTGGACTTAGGGTATCCAAACAAGCTTTTGACAGAATTAGATTTTTATCTAAGGTTATCGGTTCTTGTCCTGATCTTCAGAGTAGCCGTTGAAGGGAACGTATGGAAGACTCATAAATCCCTAAGTCACTTTCTATTGTACATAATATAGACAGCTGTTTGAGTTGCTAAAGAGGAGTAAACGTGGACCTCCTACACAAAAGAAGGTAAGACGAACCTAGAGGTACTCTGCTCTCTACACTTGGGAAGTGCAGTGCAGACTATTGTGGTCAGCTCTGCCATCATAATATTCTAAAGAAGCCCCAATGTTTGTGGCTTGGCTTCTGTAATTGCCACAGTGGGATCGCTCTGACCTATTTGCTTCTTCATTGTAGTTGTGTCCTTGATTTTGTGAGGAATACCAAATGGTCAGGTGCAGCTACAATGGAGAAAGTGAAACAGCATCTTCTCAATCTGGTGCTGTATGAACTCTCCAGCTGGTTTGCAGGACTCCTTCAGCCTAGAGGGTAGAAAAAGACAAACCCTGAAAGCTCCAGAAACTGTGGTAGCTATTGCTTCATCTCAGCAAAAGGCAAACTGTCTCCACAAAGCACTTTCTAATTCTGCTTGACTAGGGAATTTCCAAACAAACCTGCACTGCAGAAAGACTCGGACAGTAATGCTGTGATTTGGATTTAGTCCTACTAAAATGGGTCAGGAAGGGAAGAAGAAAGGGTGTGAGTGGAACTGGAGAGAGGGGTTGCAGTCCCCTGTCTGAGCAAGTTGCAAGGCACTATTAAAAGCTTTAAAGGTGTTAGCCTAAATATCGTTTCAGCCCAGGGCTGCCCAGGAAAGTGAGCTATGTGAGCACCAAGGCTTTGTTATTTCGGGAGAGGTGTCTTACATGAAAGACACAGCTGAAACATAAAATGATAGGGAAGGCAGTAAGAACATGTCAGAGCACTGGTATCATGGCCCTGAGGAAAGAAGTCAGGAAACTTAAAACTCTGAGGGAAGGCAGACAACAAATCTGTCTCCTGAATGGATTGTCCCCATGTGATTACAGGACTTTGCATGTTCTTTTAGAAGCTGTCTTGCATCAAGGTATTATTATTCTTTCAGAATTTTATCCTTAGCATCCCGAATTTTGGCTGTTTGAGATGAAACAGGGCTGCAGTATCTACAAGGGCAAAGTGAGTGACCTTTGCCAGACCTGCCGTTCCCAGCTCTGCCCTGCATTCCCCACAGACACTCTTCACAGCAGTTTTCCCCTAGCATCCTTGGCACCCTGATAAAGTAACCAATTAATCACTTTGTCCACTAATCTATTGTATCATTGATTCCTTCTAAGACACTGTCTATCACCATGACTCTGTTTTGGATTGCCCATAAGCAATTCTGTCTTTTTCTTGTCATCAGCTGAAACTGCAGGTCAACAATACACTGAACCAAAACCCCAATAGTGATAAATTCAAGTCAAAAGTAATAAAATTTTTTTGATGGGTTAATTTTGTATCAGGGTATTGTTTGAGATCAGGTGTCATCTGTGCATGTCACTAACTTTATGCTGGATTAAATAGCCTTCTGTGGATTTAAATTATTTCCACAATAATGTTGAAAATCCTCTGAATTGTTACTTAATTGTTGTTCACTCATCCCCACTGTTTGGTCCCTTACGAATAACAAGGTTTCTGGTGTTGCTTTCAAAGGAGTGAGTTTTCTAAGAAGCACTTAAAAATATATTCATTGTTTAAATTTAAGCTTATGATCTATTTTAAAGTTTGAAGAACAATTTCCTTTTATGATGCTAATCTCAGGTTGTCATTTCATGCTTCTTGTTCATATCTAATTTATTAGATCACTTCATGCAGACTTTCTTTCAATCTAAGTCACTACCTGTAATTAAAGCTGTCTGTAACTAATAATGAGTATTTTCTTGCACAAAAAGCTTCCAGTTTTTTAAAGAACTTAAAATGTTCATGGTGAAAATTTCTAAGCTTCCACACTATTTGCAAATGAATCATGTATGGACTCATGTATAGACAGATGTCAAAAAAAGGTTGCTGGTTTTGATGGCATATTAGTTAATTTAAACAAGTAATGCTTTGTCAAGAGCTGTTGATGGTCTACTGAAGTGCAGAGTTCACAACTTTCAATGATACCAAGTTAGGAGAGTCAAATTTGCTTTTGGCAGCATGTAATTTAAGGAAAAAAAAATCATA